>JAULKJ010214490.1:0-13954 GCA_032355405.1 Rubia balearica
TCAGCGCAACCATCTTTCTCCTCGATCAGATCTGAGATCCGACCACCCCAAATCTGATAAACCCAAAATCCGATAGAACCACCACGGATCTAACCAGAAGCTCTGATACCAGTTTGTTGTGCGTAATACTTGAGAAAGAACAAGAAAAGAAAATAAAGCGAAAGACAAAACACCGAGAATTTGCGTGGTTCACCAATTGGCTACATCCACGACCCACAATGATCGGATTCCACTAGAGAGAAAGGCCAGAATATAGATTTCCTACTCTCTACCAATCCTGTCTCCTTAGAGTTACAATAAAAGGACGAAGCACTATATATAGTCCTCTCCACCTTAAACTCTAACAACTTTGGGCCCAGGCCCAAACCAGAATAGGAGACAGAATGCCAATAATAGCCCAAATAGAGAACATTCTATACCGTCGGGCCGGGGGCATCTCCGCCCCCCAGACCCTCAGGCGAGGGTGCGCTCTGCTTCCTGGACCCCTCGACTCGCTGACCGGGCAGCGAGATCCACGTACCAACCTGTTGAATAGGCTAATACGTATTCAAGGCATACTAACAAAGACAAAGGTGGGGATGGTGATGGTGACGGAGGTTGAGGCTCGGGTGAGGAGAGAGCTGCTGGGGGAATAAGATTCATGCTGCATGGAGGTGAAGCAGCGGGTTGACTCAAGGAGGGTGATATGGTCGAGAGAGGTGGATGAACGGAAGAGGCATCTTGGAGGATGGATAGGGAGACTAAGCTGGGAGAAGATAAAGATAAGAAGTTCGACGAGAATGACTAGAGTAGGGGAAAACTGACTCGTCAAACACGCCATATCAAGATATATATATATATATATATATATATATATACGAGTGGTCTGGACATGATAACAGAGATAGCCTTTATTTTTAGTTCTATAACTAAGGAAGATACAAGGAAATGAGCAATACTCTAGCTTGTTGGAGGTGTAGGGACGCAGAAATGTGTAACAAAAATAGCCAAAGGTTTTTAAAAAGTTGTAGTCTGGGTATTTTCTATAGAGACACTTGTAGAGGGACTTGTGAATTAAGAAAGGGGTTATGGCACGTTTGATCAGGTAGACAAATGTATGAAATACTTGTTCCCATAACTTGACAGGGAGATATGAGTGAGAAAGAAAGGAAAGACCCTTTTTCCACAATGGTGTGATTATGCTGCTCTGCGGAATCATTTTGTTCCGGAGTATAGGACACAAGATTTTGTGTCTAGTGTCAAGTGATTCGAGAAGGGCAGAGACATTGCAGTACTCGTCACCCTAATCATATTGAAAATCTTTTATTTGAGTGGAATATTGAGTTTGAAGCAGTTAAATAAAAATCTCAACAGCGAAAAACACTTGTGATTTTGTATAAATGAAGTAAAACCACGTGAATTTGGTGCAATCAACGATAAAACTGACATAATACAAACAACCATTGTAGAAAGTTCAGGGGATGAGCCCCACACATCATACTGAATCGAATTAAAAGGTTTCAAAGAGGATTCGACACGACTAGGTAGCAGAAGTAAATTAACTCTTACCAAGTTGACAAGAGAACAAACTGAATCAAATTTATTACAAGATACTGATAACTGCAGACTAGAAACTAGACGACAAAAAATAGACTCATGAGAATGTCCCAGTCGGTGATGCCAACATAGAAGGGACGTGTGCTCACTTAGATAGGCGACTGGGGCAAGACTAAAAGAAGTAAAAATAGGACAATGATGTTAGAGGCGACGTAAACCACTTTCAAGGGTTCCCGTTAGAAGTGTATGACCCTGCGAGTTCTTGACAAGACAAAAATCCGAATGAAGTTCAACATAAACATATCACGAGATAGTTTAGAGATACTAACCAATTTTTTGGCAATATTTGGAACATGCAAAATATTACGTAGATGTAAGGGCTTAGCAGAATGATCAACAGAAAGCATAGAATGACCTAAATGAGCAATAGGGAGAGATGTACCGTCTCCGACCAAGAGTCGATCATTATTATTGTAGGTGTTCTAAAGAGTGAGGTTGTGAATGTCTAGTGTCACATGATGGAAAGCACAGGAGTCAACAAACCAAGGATCCTCCATATCGGACGAACTGGACATAGAAGCCGCAAACAATGCCTTACCACTGGATGCGCCGCGAAGCCCCACCACGGAGTTGCGATTTGTTACCGGAAACGCATGGAGGTTCACATGTTGGAAAAAATTCAGAGCCTCGTGCCCAGGTTTCTTGGAAATTTGACACTAAGGGCGATACCGAGGTCTGTCGCGGTCGAGGTAATTGGACATGCATTCTTAGCTCTACAAACGGTTGCCAAAGAAGCAGTTGACGGCTTTGACTGCGGGAGATTGGAGCGAATGGAGGTCATTTTCCTGTCGAGTCTCCTTCTGCAGCAAAATACCCAGTAGCTCGTTGGAGGACAAGAGTTCCGAACAAAGTGACAGCGCCGATCGGAGATGGTCAAACTGAGAGCCAAGTACGTGAAGAGGACAACCAACGAATTTAGCATTGGAAACCACATACATACAGTCTGAGAGAGGGTCTGCAGCTGCCCATTTCTTCTCAAAGTAATCAATAATAGACAACGAACCCTTGGGCAGTGTCTGTAGCTGCTGGCGAAGGTGCATCTGGCGGGCATTCGTTTGGGCGTGAAAGTTCCGGGAAAGGATTGTCCATGCTTCCATAGTGGCAGCACCGGGTTTCGTTCTGTCTGTTTTTGGAGTGCCAGTTGACGGATTGAGAAGGTCGAAGGAAGCACGACCGGAGTAGTAATGGTGGCCAGGGAAGTGTCACCGCTGAGGAAGGTGTCTAAGCCATACACCTTGAGTGTCGAACGAACAATGTTGTGCCAGAGTGAATAGTTTGAGCGATCAAGAAAAATCTCTAAATTTGGGAAGTTGAAATTAGGTTTTTGAGAATAAGATGAAACAGCGACAAGAGCGTTGGTGAAGTTGATTTTTGAAGAAAATTTGGTCAACATTGTTGGATTGAATGTTAGGTTGAGACCATGTAAAGCTTAGAAGAGATTTAGGAAAAGTTTATCTTCTGCTTTTTATTTCTATGAGTGATGAATAAATAGAGTTTACAAGATAAGAAGCAATCTCTTTGATGAAGGGATTGATGTATATCAAATATCTACTTTCAAGCTATACAAGGCCTTTATACATGTTAACACTACCTATGTTGCATCTTCTATGAATGAAATCAAGAGTAAAAGAAGATAATAAAATCCTTGCCGCTTTCATCTCTAGGCTAGGGGCTCGGTTTGCAAGAGGTCAAAGAAAAACTCATGAATGGGTGGTTCCAAGACTCCCGGGGGTCCTCACCCTCCTACTTCTTTTACATTTTTTTTTGTATTTTACATAAAATAAAAATAAAAACTCTGTATACCATATTATATGTGGATAGTAGTAGAAAAGTTAGTTTCATAAACAAAAAATAAAATAAAGCCTTTATTCCTTTATTAAATAAAATTAAATAAAAGCTAAAGCGCATTCTTTTCATAATTCTCTAGTTCAATTCTACTTTCATTATTCAAGTCACTTTTTTTTTTAAAAAAGGGTACTAATTTTAATTTCACACTATTTGGGATAACTCTCTTATATTGAGAAACTTTGTCTAGTGACATTAGATCACAAAATTCATTGAAAACTGTTTAAATGACTATAATTTGTTTTTCAACTGGAAGTGGTGTATATTGTACGAAACCCTGAATGTGGGGCTAAAAATTGCAGAGAAGCAGCATCCGAAGCAGTGGCAACTTTAAGGATGGGATTTTTCAAAGCATTCGGTTTTGAAAGAATTTGAACTAATTATGCCACAGTGGAGCATTTTTGTCCAATCACTACATAAACATAATACCATGTCTCATACTTAGAGGTTGCTCGTGAGTTTATTTGTTTTTGGTTTAATATGGTATCAATGCCATAGATTTTTTCATGTTTGTCAGTCCCCGATTATAAGTTCTCGTTGACAACGGCCTATAGAAACTAGGCAATGTTCCTCTTATGTACGTTCAATAATCTTAGGGATTTCATTTTGACACGTCTTCGATTGTGATATCTTAGAGTTTCTCTTCTACCAGTACGTACTATTTAGGTGTCGACCATACACCCTAGAATAGCCTGACTACTCGACTGATCTCATCCACTTTCAAATTTGTGTAAAAATTTCTAGTTTTACTTTCTAATATACATGTTAGTTCCGCAACATTGGGAGAAAGTGCCATAAAAAAATAAAGATAATGTCAATGGAGAATGCCCCTAAAACAGATGAGCTCTACCAAAGATATTTAGTATCTTCTTTTTTAATTCTTTCTTGGTCTAGTTCTAAGTTCGTCTTAGAAATATCATGCAATAGTTGTTTATAAAATCAGATACGGTGAGTCCCAAATTCCATTTCTTTGAGGTGGCTCGAAAAGGTATCCTCGGATAAAGGTTTCCCATTAGGATAGAAGAGGAACCTCCTAATCTAGTGTCATTTAGAGAAAACAAAATCATTTGAAACCATGTTCGAATGTAGGGCTTTTTCTATCTTTAGTTTCATTTGGAATTGGATTTCAATAATGGTTTTGATGCATCTCAAAACCGAATGGACAGCACGCTCAAGCTCCTTGATCGTAACCTGCAAGAAAATCAACCCTGAGGAATCCCAGGGGTAAATCCTCCGATGCTTAAGTTAGCAAAGTGTATAAGCACTATATAAAGACTAAATGAATCAGAAATGAATATGTACCTGATATTTATATTGTATAGCCTTGGTAGTATTTTACCTTAAATATAACTCTTAATTTTCTAATAAATACGGTATTAAATATTACTATTTCAACCTAATTGGGCTAATTAATACAGGCCCATTATATGATTTGGGCTCAGTCCTTATCAAAATCCACCAAAAACTAGATATCCACTCGAGGGTATGAAGTTTCGAGATGATAGATTGAAGACCCTTGATATGGTGGTTTGTAGGCTAGACTTAACCTCATTCGAGGTGACATTCTTTGAGCATCATCTAGAACTTTGAGGTGGTATCCAGTTTTATCATTCGTAAACCCTATTAGAATATGAGAAGATGTGGGTGCTTATCCACATGCGTGCATTAGCGCGTGAAGGTCGGCCTGCTCTGAAAAGGTATGAAAATATTTTTGCGTCTTTAAAAAAATCGAGATAACCATTACCTTTTCCTCCATTTCTGATTTCTTAACTGCTCATTTTCTTCTCAACATCCCTTCATTTTATTTGCAGGTGCTTTATAGAAGGAATTATCTTCCAAAGCTCTCTCCAATTTTCACCAGCCATCTTCTTCATCTTCTAGCAATCCTTTCTCAGAAACCAGCAAGTTCCGCCACGTTTTCTTTTTCCTTCCCTATCTTATTTCCATTAATGGCTATTTCCAGTGAGGAATCTACTGAGAGGAGGCTACCCAACGAGGTTAGGTTGGAAGTAGAGGAAATTAATTCACCGGAGAGAATGAACTCTGATTCCGATTTTAATAGTTCTAAGGGGTCGCAATATGATTTTGACATGGAGGATAATGTCCTTGGCAGAACCGATTACAATTCAAATGGCTAGCCATCATTGATATACCTCCTTAAGGATTTATGGGTTTTTGGCCTTCGGTTAAGGGTAATTCATTCATGAGGAAATCTCCCATTACTGGGGAAATTGGGTTCCCCCCCCCCCAAACACGAGGAGGAAAAAGAAGAATCCACACCTCTAGAGGAAGGAGGGGAGAAGGAAAACCATCTCTCGAGGGGGAGAAGGAAACATATATCGATGAGCCCCCATCCTCGAGAGCACGGAGAGCTATCTCAAAGATCATCTCTTCGATTCTTTTAGGCCAAAAGATAACCCCATATGTAGATTTCCATCCTTTAAAGGCAAATGAATTCCCTGACAACCTTCCTGAAGGGAGGTCAATCATCTACCTAAAACATCTTCGTTCAGGGCTTTGTTTCTCCTTCCCTTCACTATTCCCTAAGATCCTTAAAGAGTTTCAAGTTAGTCCAGTGCAAGTGCATCCCAAAGTTCTAGTGGTTATCATGATGTTCCTGACAAGGTGTCACAAACTTGAGATCAAGCCAAAGTATGAGTTTCTTCGTTCGTTATACAGTGTTTCTTATAGTGGCAAATCGGTAGAGAACATTATCACATTTTTTTGAAGGGAAAATAAACAAAATGTCTTCATTGTTCCTTCTCATTCGGGTCAGTGAAAGAGGCGGAGAAAGGGACTTACCTTCAATTGCACGAGATACAAGGTTCCTCAATAGAGCTCGGACATAAATGCAGGGTCCTCGAAAGGGGGAAAGTACTCTTACCCTAGTCATCTCGAGAATGATAGGAGACGCCTTCCAGCCTTATCCCTTGATAATAGCAATTTTTTCAACCCTGACAAGACTGTTGGTAGTTTCATTTGGTCATTTGAGATTTATGAAGAATTCGTGTATAAGAATTTACAAAAAAAAAGTAAAGTATTGTCCAATCAACAATATCCCCCTCTCGAGGACAATCTTCAAAAAAGCAAGAAGCGAAGCATAGTCCCCTAAGGAGCCATCTCAGGTGCCCCCTCTTGAGACCTCTCCTAGTTATTTAGACCCTCGAAAGTCTCTAAAAGTGTTAATAAGTTTTGTTACTTTATTTTTTTCTTTTGTTACTTCTTATTTATAACCTCATTTTCTTTGTTTTCTTAGTGGGTATCAGCTCTACTTTGGTTAAAGGGAAGAAAGGTGGGGCTTCTACCCCCTCAAACCTGACATTCACCATTTCTCCATTGGATGTCAAAAAGGCCAATAAAAATGAGAGGTCTAGTGCAAACATTTCTTCTTCGAGGAAGAATCAACACCAAAAGGTAGACGACAATAGTGGCCAGGTTCCACCTACTCCTCATCAAGCAAACCCACAGACTCCCTCCTAAAATACTCTCATAACTACCTCGAGTGTTCCTGTTTTCAACGAGCAGGTCCTCGAGACCTTTTCCAGCAATCCTCAGGTTAATTTTTGTTTCTTTTCCCCTTTTTTTTATCCTTAACTCTGCTTCTGAACTTCTTATCTTTGAAACCAATTTCCTAATTGTTTAGTTATGCTTTAGCCATCTGAACACCTTGGGTAAGTAACCCAGATCTTGTCTTCCCTCTTGCAAGTTCTTGGTTCCGATCATGGCCAACTGCACAAGAGGATAAAAAAAAGACATTGAAAACTCTAAGCTGGTGGAGGCACTCGTGGCCTCGAAAAAGAAGATTATGGAGCTTGAGGCTAATAAAATGAAGGTCATCCTTAATAGAGAGGTCTTCGAACAAAGGGTAAAGGCGGTCGAAGGTCCCAAGGCTCAAGCTCTTCTGCTCGAGGCCTTCAAAGAGAAGATGATGAATAGCACGAAGCTGTTCAATTTATTCATCGAGCTTCTCAAATTGGAAAAGAATCTCGGTTGTAGCTTTCTGATCGAGGAAGAACCAAAGCCAAGGTTGACTCCTTCCTTGTCTAAGGATGATGTCAAATTCCTAGAGTCTTTCATCCAGCATGATCTTGTGGACACCCTAGATGCAAGGTGAGATGAATCAATTAAGAGGGGTAGCATGAGTTTCACCTTCCTGAGCTTCATGAAGTCTAGCGGGCACTTTCATAATGCTAAAGATATTCGAGCTCTCTCCTCCGAGACAGTGGCCACTAGTGTCATCCAGCAACCAGCTCCATAGGAAGGAGCCATAGAAACCCATGTTCAAACTAACACTGAGGAAGATGCTAATAGGGTAGAGGAAAAATGTAATATTTGCCTGTTTTGGCCTCCTCGTGTACTTTCACTTCTTAATGGAAGGATGTTCTGGTTATTGATTATTTCTTCATTTTTAAATTCTTTGTCCTCGTAGTGTAAATTGGTGATAAGGCATCCAGAATGCATTTACAAGGAAATATCTGATACTCAAGTAGAGTTGAACGAAACCAGTGAACACATAATGAAGTCAATATTAGACCTTGCCAGATGTAATGAGGAAATGGACTTACTATGAAGGGAGAATCATAAACTCAATGAGCGGTTAGGATTGTAGCATAAGGGTGAACACCTTCTTTTAAAATCTTGCTGAAGGATTGCGAGGCCAAAAAGTACGATGGGATGGTACCTCTCGAGGTTGTTGAAAGTTACGATCCAGCAGAGAAAGATTACCAAGAGACAATTCATCGCATAACCAGTCAATTTGGGTCCTTAAAAAGATATCTTGTTGACGCCAATAGGCTATCAATTCTTGAAGCTTGTCTCACACTAAGCCGAATCAAAGCACACAAGTTTAAGTCTCAGGTGGAAGAAGTGGTGCAGCTCCACAGGGTGGCTTCAGGTGAAATTCAAAGATTGGAGGAATCTTTAACCAAGAAAGACACACCAACTTATGAAGATTCCTCATTAGTTGAGTCTAACCTTATTGAGAATGCTCGACTTTCAAGAGAATTCGAATCCTCAAAGCTAAAAATCAAAGCATTAGAAAGGAGGATTACTCTTTACGATGTAAGCCTTCGAGCCCATTGCATGTACCATGTTGTCATTAATCCCAAATTTGTGGATAATAAGCTTCTACCTAGGTTCCTTCTTAGGGCATCTCACCACTGGATCATTGATTGCCAAGCATATATGACATGCACTGATCGTCAAAAAGTAGCCTCTGACGCTATCTTAGAATGGTGATGGGAGTTGCGATCCCCCTATCTTATACACTTGGCGATCAATAGGAATGATCATAGGTCTAGACCATTGGGTCGGGTATGAGTCCAAAAAAATTAGACTCATCGGGTCCTGGTATGGGTCTAGATTTTGGAAAATGGGTCCAAATATAAAGACCCAGACCCAGGCCCGTAGACCCATATTACCCTAACTGTATATATTATCTATCTAAATTCTAAATAACTTTCATATTTTCATCGTGTTTTTATTTTTAATTAATCAAATATGTGTATTGAACTTGAATTTTTTATATTTAAAATAAATGGATATTTTATTTAATGAAGAAAAAAATTTGAAAGTTAGACTCATTTTGAACCCAAAACCCGTTTGGACCCATTGGGTTTGGGTTTGGGTTTGGGTTTGGGTTTGGGTTTGGGTTTGGGTCTAACATTTTCAGACCCTACGGGTCCGGATCAGGTCTGGGTCATATTGGGCCCGACCTAGACCCGACTCATGATCATCCCTAGTTATCAACGATTCAGTGGTAAGATGTCCAAAACAGGAACCTAGGTAGAAGCTGATTATTCACAAGTTTGGGATTAACGACACCATGGAAATGGGCTCAAAGGCTTACATCATAAAGATTAATCCTCTCCTCTAATTTTTTTTCCTTGTCCTCTATCTCGAATCCCTTGATCTCGAGGACTCTTGACTCCTCTTCCTCCATCATTCTAAAAATTTCTCCAATATGGCTGCCATTCCCTGCTATCATTCCTGGAGGTTCTGCATGATTATTTAGGGGTTCGAGGACTCGAAACTGCCCTTCCCTTTCACATCTCTCAATATTTATCCTTAGTTGCGCACAGTCATTTGTGTCATAA
Source organism: Rubia balearica (assembly GCA_032355405.1). Taxonomy (NCBI): domain Eukaryota; kingdom Viridiplantae; phylum Streptophyta; class Magnoliopsida; order Gentianales; family Rubiaceae; genus Rubia; species Rubia balearica. Next base: position 9,537 of record JAULKJ010214490.1, read on the forward strand.
CCGTAGTCTCTATGATGATTGCAATACATATTTGTTTCCCTTCTCACCCTCACAGCATTTGGCATGTTCTGCGTAGGTGGGGGTGATCGAAACATCCCTTTATGTATGCTTATAATGTGTGCAAGAGATCTACCTATAAGCGTTGGCAGCATGGGTGTATACCTCCGAATGTTGGACCTCGTCATTTCCATCGATTTCTTCCCTCGAGGATCATTTTTTTCCTGTTTTCTCCACTAGGCTTTCCTTCTTATTTTTAGTAGCCTTCTCTACCGTTGAATATGCTCCACTGCTTCTTGAAGTTTTTGAAAGGTTCGAGGAATATTCTTACTCAGCTTCTTGTATAACTCCAAGTCCTGCACTCCTAACAAGTATCCCTGAATTACCTCATTGTCTGTAGTATCCACTACCCCCAAGATTTCATCAACATAAATAAAAGGTTTCCGTACTCTCTCCCAACTTATGCTTGGTCTGGTACAGCTCCAACAAGGTCTTGTGAACTTCTTTTGAGCATATTGACTTAACAGAGACCTGCTAAAGTCTCTGTAAGAATGCAAGGAACCCCTTGGTAACTTATTAAACCACTCATGAGCTTTCCCTCGAAAGTAGCTTCCAACCAACTTGCACGTTAACCTTTCCTCGAAATCCCTTAAGTTCATCAGACTCAAGAATGTCTGAAGGAACTCTCGAGAATCCAATTCACCACTATAAGTAGGAAGTCCTTCCGGTGGATTTACATCCAAAGGTCATCGAACCCCCATTATCACCGAACTAAAAGGCGATCTAGTTGCTTGGCCCATTGGACCAATCAACCTATCTAACTTCTTTTTCAATGAATCTTTGGCATCCGTTATTAATCTTTGTTTCCCTCCAGCTGGATTTAACCCATGTTCATTTCCTCCAAACTGCATCGGGTACACAGGCTAAGGACCCATATAACCCAAGTTTACCCAAGGTTGCATAACCTCCGGATAGATTGGCAATTGCCTATAGGTGTTGTAAGGCCCTTGGTTGGTTGTTGCATTTTGTAACCCTGTATTACTGTATACCTGGATCCCAATTAAAGCCATCATTATGTACCATGTTTCAGAGGGTATCAGAGCTAAAGGAGGCACCGAATACACCACCCCCTGCAAGTAATCCGGGAAAGAAGATTGAGAGCGTGCTTGGAATGCTTCTCCTGCATATCCTAGGTAAGGGTAAGCAATCATGGGCTGAGATACCAACCCTGAAGTTAATTTTGTCGGTATCAACGACACTACATCTCTCGATATACTCATAGGCCTCGAGGAGGGAGTAACTCGATATCCTTCCGCAACCAACATGTGCGTCACATGTACCATATTTGTTATCACGTGAACCAGCCGGCATGCTCTGGACAGAGCCTAAATTTCTGACCACCTGCTCCCTGTTAACCTCCAGACGTCTTGACGGTCCTTCCGCATCCATTCGAGGAACTTCAACAACTTGTGGATCAGGCCCACTCGAGACCTGTACCCTCTCATGATCAGCAAATGAGACGTGCACTGTTCCTGACTCAACCACTGGTGTTCGAGCCTCATTAAGCTTGAAAACCTACAACTTCTGGGGATTGACCATATCGCTTCTCTTCGACTGCACTTTGTCACCGGCTCCTGCCCCTTTTAATCTCAATTTCTCACTCCTTCGAGTAACCATAGACATAAACCAAGGAATTCGAATCTGACTCAATCGATTTCATCGGGCGTGTCAATTAATGCGTCTCGAAATCGAATGGATGGCATGCTCGAGCTCCTTGATCGTAACCTGTAAGAAAATCAACCTTGGGGGATCTCAGGGGTAAATCTTCTAATTCTTAAGTTAGCATGGCGTATAAGCACTGCATAAAGACTAAATGAATCAGAATTGAATACCTACCTGCTATTTATAATGTATAGCTTTAGTTGTATTTTACCTTAAATAGAACTCTTAATTATCCAATAAATACGGTATTAAATATTATCGTTTCAACTTAATAGGACTAATTATTACAGGACCATTATATGATTTGGGCTCAGTCCTTATCAGGTTCATAATCTCTCTTCGGACATGGGATGCCCTATTGTATTGATAGTATGAAAACTTTGCAACTCTTCCACCACCCTCCCTCTTCCAATAAAGGTAACAAACCTCAGCCTCAAACCCCACAAGCTCACCGGGATTGTGAGAGATTGGGAGATGTTACACTCTAGTGGAGGCTTCCGGTATAATTATGGACTACTCCTTAATAATTAATTGTTCCTTAAGAAATGAGTAAAAGAAGTATATCTTTTACGTGATTCTACTAACTAATATATGCATGATACTTATATGGATTTTTTCTAATAATAGTTTGTTTATGAAAATGTGGGTAGCATAAAAACTCCTTCCGAATTTTCTCATTCTTGAGAGTTGACCTTTAATTAATTTTTATTAAAATAAAAAATGTTGCAAAAGTTTTGAAAAAAAATCATCTTCCCATAGATATGTGGAAAAATGAAGTTTAGGTAGAATAATATGAATTTAGTAATTTATACTTTACAGTAACTGCAAGTAAGGATTTAAATTTTGATTGAATCATTACATATTTAGAGTAAAACATATAAATAATATGTTTTACTCTAAATATGTAATGTTTTACTCTAAATATGTAATTTTCTAACTAAATATAGGCGTGCGAGTTTACCTAAATAGATTATAACCCGAATTTGACCCAAATTTTAGTTTTTTAAATCCGCAAATTGTCATCTTTTAATGGTAAAATTGCATTTGAGTTCCTGGTTTTTACATAATTTATCGAAAGACCGTCTTTCAAAAGACGAACTCTTAAAAAGTGTTATTTAAGTTCCCTTATGCGCTTTCCATCATCTTTTTATATCTTAATAAATTGAAAGACAAAATTGAATAAATTATTGAACTACAGTAATCCTTTTAAATGTAAGTTATGTTGGGTTGGACCTTCTAATTGGACAATATTTGGGGTTGATTCAAATGTATTATTGGACCTATTATATTTGACCCAATTAATATTTTATCTAAGAGTATTTAATATTAATTTTGAAGAAGAAAAGGTAGACAAAATAACAAAAGATTGGAAAGAAGAAGAAGAAATTCGGATAATGTAAAAACTTGCATACCAATTACAGTATTTCGGCTTATTCTTGAGATTCAACCGTTGGATTTCTCTAATTTTTTATATAAGTTGTTCATGAGATTTAGACGTGCATTATGAACGGTGGAGATCTGATTTTAAGTATTTTAGCTTGGTGTTCGGTGGAAAAATATGTGAAGAATTAATGGTTTTCACCCAATTGTCCATGAACATTCACTTCTTTGGAGGATAGCAAAGACAAGCATGTAAAGCATTAAATTGCAACACTATTCTCATCACATACTTAGCAAGTTGAAGTATTATTTTTTTTACTATTGGGGTTCAACCATCATGGTCTTTTGGCAAGAAATATTTGGATTCAATGTTCACAATTCATGCTTGAAGCAAGAAGGAGGATTTCTTGGGATTTTGGGATAAGTTTTGTTTGATAGCCCTTGGTCATTGGTGAACTTGGAGTAGTATAAATAGGGGGATGAATTTAGTAGTTGCAAACACATCTCAAGCATAGTATTCCTTTGCTACTTACTTTGTTTGCCCCTTAGCTCTCCTTTGTAGTTGTAGAAGCCAAAACTCTCTTCTTTATATTTTTCCACATAATTCATTCATAGGTAGTAGGCAAACCTTGTAGTACTTTCTCCATATACAGTGAAGCTTCTGGTCTCCTCCGGCAGTGGATGTAGGTCAATTTTACCGAACAACGTAAATTCTTGTGTTAATTATTTCCTTTATTTTATTTACGTTGTCTTTGTTATCCATATTTTTGAGCTAATAGATACCTCGTGAGATTCATATTCTTAACAGTCCTGAACCTCATTGTGAAATTCAGCCTTAGTTTTCTGACGAGAGTCCATGAAAAGTGCTTTGATACCAAATGATACGATTCAAGGGTGTTAAGCTCAAATGGAATCATATATTCGAGGGTGTTAAACTTGAATTCTGTTGAAAATAGTGAATGTAATTGGAAGGAAAGAAGAGACATATTTTTCAGCATAAGAATAATTACAGCAGAACGCACTATTTATAATAGTGCGGAGAAAGAAATAAGTTGGCCAACCAAATCTCGTATGGACGGTTTCCCACATTCTAACTAACTTTTTAATTAACAATAAATAACATGGTAAGTGGATATTAACACATTGTAAGTTGGTTGAGTGCATGGTAGTAGTGATGGAGATCTGGATACGACTACCACCATAAATGAAGACATTCCACGTCTTGATCAAACATTCAAGGGATATGTTCGTGATCCTCTAAGTGACATGGTTGGACCTATGACAAGGTCAAGAATGAAGCTTAGAGATGCTGCATTGAA
>JAULKJ010214600.1:0-13954 GCA_032355405.1 Rubia balearica
ACGCGTGATCCATTCCTAATTAAGGATATTATTGATTCCTACAAGGAAGCTATCTCGAGTTACCAATTATACTCGAAGTACTATACTTATCAGACAAGGAAAGGAGTTCTAATCCCCTTAGAGATCGGGTTCTCCTTCATTATAAATACACAGGCCTGGTAAGCCTTTAATCTATTCAATACACTCTGGACACAAGGCTTATACTAACTTAAGCATCGGAGTGTTTACCCCCCGGACACCGTGGGCATTGTCTTGCAGGTCGGACTCGGTTCAAGGTATCACGAAGAGAGACTTCTACCGGTGGAAGCGTATTCATCAACCATGTTATTTCCCAAATGTCCGAATGTATTTCTAATTTTGTGCCTCGTGTTTTTGTAATTTGTTTCTGATTATACTTACTCTCTTTTTTAATGTTTAACGTGTCCCTTAAATTATTGAGTCAGTCTCTTTAAAGACGGTCTTTCCATAAGTTATGGAAAGACCAAGGTTTAAAGAATAAATTAAAAGAATTGAAGATAAAATTTTCGAGTTGCATGAATTGGGTTATAAATTTTATAACTACTACATGTTGCATAATAAAATTTTAATATTGCAACTAATACTTTTTACCTTTTATTATTCTAATTAAATCCCGTCTTTCCATAAGTTTATCATTCCTAAAGTGAACTTTAGAAGTTGGTCTTGTCGTGAAATCATTTCCTGAGTTTAAGCTCTTCACTAAGGTTCTTAAGAATGGTGATGTTTTCGTGTTCCCCATAGGGCTCGTCCACTTTCAGCGCAATGTTGGTTCCACAAATGTCATTGCCTAGGCCGGATTAAGCAGCCAAACCCCTGGTGCAATTCCTGTCGCTGCTGCGCTATTTTCCTCTACACCGGCTATTTGTGACGAGGTACTCAAAAAGTCATTCCAGATTGATGCTACTGCTCTTGGTCAGATTCGGGGAAAGTTCTAAGCGATTAAGATTTTAAGACACGAAAACGACGTATGTGACGAGAATATAGTGCTTAGTCATAGGTTTTGGTTATTTAAATTTCATTTATTTTGTTATTATTTTGTAAGTGTGGAAGGCTGGATCAATATCTGCCTTAATTATGTTGCGATAATTTTATTGGTTAGTGTTGGAAGTTTCTCCTTGTGTGTTCCAATAACTACACCCTGGTCGAATCTGCTAACTTGGGACTTTGGGTGCTATGACTTGGGAGTTGGGACAACTTGAGCTTTTTTCTTTTTAGTATAGCATCGGTATCAGAACCAGTATCTATGATAATCATACTGATACTTATGTATTTCCAACACAAGTGTGTGATGCTGCTTTAAATGGTTATTTCAATTTTTTTCCACCAGAGAGTAAAGAGAACAAAAATATTCTAGGTACCGAACACCGGTAGTATGACGAGTGAAGACTCATATTCATAACAGACACAGGTTACTAGTTGCCCTGAAAAGATTTCTCCAAGAAAGTTGGAGGCATGGAATAACAAAATTGGCAACACAAAAAATGCAATTCACCAAGAATCGATCTCGACTTGGATACTTGGGCTTGAACGGGTGAATGCAAGGGCCTTGAATCAAAACAATGATTACTTGTACACATTTTTTGTAACTTACACTGTGGCTCCCAAATTTTACAAACACACCATATAACCTCTTTTTTTTACATCCCATTGGGACCCTAGTTGGCATCGTAATTCAGGTTGTGTAATGCCAACCTGCAAATGTTAATTACATTCCATAGGCTTTTGACATTTTTCATCGCAATTAGGTACTCTTTATATGCAATTGGGTTAAGGCATTTTCCATCCCACCAAATTACATGGATTTTCATATTCTTGCCTAATTATTAAAGGAAAAATTAAATCATTTTCATTTATGAAAATGTGTCATTTATCCCAATACAAGTGCTTAAACATTACCTAACCAGACACTTTTTCTTCTTAGGCACTAGTATGTGGCCCAATAATTTGAGAACCGCTACTAGAGTTATTCATAGGCACCAGTATTTTGGTTTATTAGCCCCATAACTGGTGCATATGATATTCCTACCACCGGTATTGCCCTGCCAGCAATGAAATACATGTGCCTATGTACATGTTTTCCAATAGTGATCTCAAAGAACGTTTAACGAGTGAAGACTCATATTCATAACAGACACATGTTACTAGTTGCCTTGAAAATGTACGTTTTCGAAGTTCATCATTATATGTTTGGCCTATTTTATGTTTGCATAAAAGCCTAAGGACGTGTTAGTAGAAATTACATTATTTATCTAGTTTGCAGGCATGTTGGCAGACTTTATGTGACTGTTGCTATTGTCGATTGAAGGTACAATATTGGTCTCACCGTTCTAATTTTTTTCAAATATGGTGGTTGTTCATTCCGAACCTCTTCACCCACTACACAACTTTATTGTGGGTGATAGGGGGTCGTGACGACTTGCTTTTCAGGGAAAACGTGATCTTCCTTGAAGATGAAGTGGTTAGGGAGGGTGGGCAAAATGTGGAAGTTAGAGATATTTTTATGATTGAGAGTGCATTGGTAAGACTAAAGAAGCACCATCCATCCCAGGATGGGTGTGAGATCAGATTGCATGTTGGCGGTGAAAAGGTGTGGAACCCCCGGGTAGCTTTTTTTAGTGTTTATGAGCATTTTTATTGTATGGACTAACTTTTCATGTGTTCGATTTCATGGTAGGTATATCGGAGGCTTACGAGATTGCTCTTGCCCAACTTCATCCGAGAGGTGTTGCCATTATGACTTGGTACAAAAATTTATGTAAAATTGATGAAATGAGGGTAAGCCAATGTCCATGTGGAACTCTAATGTTCCTTACGATACACAATTTTACAAGGTAGGAAAATTTATGAAGAAGAGTAGGATTCTTATAGATTTGACCCCACATGCTATAAAGATAATGAAGCCGATGGGGAAGCAAGGTAGTAGCTGTTAATGTTATTATATTGCTCATTTTTATTTTCTATTTTTATTGTGATTGTTGAATATATTGTATGTACTTCACTAATGGTATTATTCTTTTTGTAGGAATGGGGTTGTCGAAGATTAAACTTCCCGGTTCTAACAACGGCGGAGGGAAATCTGAGGGGAATTAAATTGATGCTCAACTGAGCTCTTAGTCGAGTTAGAAGCCAAGGACATGTGTCAGTTCTAGTAAAGTGAATGTCACCTAGTAGCCCACTAGGAAGGTTTCTAGCGTTGAAGACTCTAGACGCGGAGGTGACGAGGTCTCCTCTCTTCCTCCTATTGGGGATATATGAAGGGTGATAAGAATAAAGGAATATATGGGGGATATATGAAGGGATATATGAAGGGTGGGGGAATGCTAACTCCTATTGCCTTGGCTTTAGCGAACTTGAAAGATTATGTTGCATTGTTTTCCCTAGTGGCCAAGGTATGATGACTATTATGTCATGAAAATGTTTAACATGGGTGTTATGTTTGTTAACAATGGGTTCTTTGGTTTCAGTTGGGTGGCTCTATGGTAGCTATGGCTCAACAAGCAACTATTTTTGCTGAGGTGATGAAGGGTTTGCATGACCGGATGCTTAAGTAGGAATGAAATTGAAGTGATCCGAGGAGAAAGACAATGATTTAGTGAAATACAGAGCTACAGTACGAAGCTTAAGTGACTAGAAAGATATGGTGAAGGAATTTCTAGTTGAGCATATATTAGAGCTGTAGAGTGAAGGACCTACAGATCTGAGGTACCCCACACATTTTGGCAAATAAATTGATGAAGACAAAGGGTTTTAATGACTTCTTTGCTAAAAAATATGTCAAGATTTCGGATGTGGAGTGGTGGCATGCATGGGAGAACATACATGCCAAAAACCCTAATCTGGGGATGTAGGGGTGGACTATTACCGAGTTTGTGGTTGCTGCTAAGTGGAGTTCGATGTTTTCTTGGATGGTTGCGAATAATAAACACCTCTTCCTTCTTGTTGATGAATTAGGGAAGAGGACCTCGCTGCCCTTGTTTGTCAAGCTTGAGAAAGGTGACAATAATAAGGAGGAGGATGAGGTGGCTAGAGAAGGGGATGAGCTGACTAATGTAGGCATTTAGCCTCCATAACAGCCTAATCAGTCTTCTGATACATTTGGTACATTCTGAGATTATGCATGGTTTAAAAAAAAAATTTTAAGGTTGTGGCTAGGGTGTATCTTTGGATTTTTGTAGATGGGATGCTATTGAACCCCAGGAATACATAGGTTTAAAGTGAACCTATCTCCACTAGTCTTCAACCTCGGTAGTTGATAAAATCCAAAAAAGAAATCCACCTTAAAATCTTTGTCTTCCCTCCTACACACTTTCCTAAAACCAAAAACTATGGCCACACCTTAATGATGAAGATAGATAAGAGCAACACCAACCTCAATTAAACCCAAAACAAAATTAGGGGAAAGTATGGGAAACCCTCACAACACATGATGTTCATACATACCAAAATACCCTACGGGAGTATCCCTGACTCTCTCACCTGAGCCTAGTGTCCTAATCTCACAATCATTCAGAAAAGATACCGCTTCTTCTGTGCGACTATATAATTCTCAATAATAATACTATGACCATCACCAACTACTTCACTACCCCTTTTTCCCACACTTTATCTTCCTCGATCACTACCTCATCATCAACATGCATCTCACTATGAATCCCTTTACTGCCACTGACATTAGGATTGGCAGTGGAATACAAAGACTCGACGCACACAACTACCATGTTTTTGAAAAAGAAATTTTTGAAAAGGTAATTTAACTTCTGTAAGTAAGCTTTCAAGAAGAGTAAACTGACTTCTGATAACCCAACAAAGATAGAAAGTAACAAGGTAAATCTCTCTCTTAGGGAGACTAGCTTTTATATAACCACTAAGGCATTCATATTGATAAAGTCACTTTTTTTTTGAAAACTTACCTTTTTGAGGCAATCAATAACTTGTGGCAGTTAAGAATGAGAGTCTTCATGCATCAATTTTGGAAAACACGCTTGGCAATGATTACTCTGCACGCTGATTCACTAATACATTAATTTTTCCCTCATTTTTGGGACATTACTAACTCTTTCCTGAAAGTAAAGGAATATTAATCGTTTATCAAAATTTTACATTTTAAAAGCATATGTGACTAAAACATTTCAAACACCTTTCCAATTCTTACTTATACACTTTTCTACCCACGAAGTCATTTTCACCTTCGTGCCCATCATATTGTATTAACATAACTAATTTGACGTATATTTTTTCTTTCTATCTCTAGGCACTTCATTTCAAATAATTATGTCGATCACATCGCAAAACAAACCACCCTACACTTTCCTTATCATGAATCTGTGGCTGGGAAGGCTAATTGTGTATATATGACCAATTCGGTCTCAATTAGTTAAAACTAACAAAAGAAAAGCACTCGGTTCTTTGGACCATATATGTTCACTAAATCTACAAATACAAACAACATCGCCCCACCACAAACTAACCAACAACGAGAATAGAGAAAAATATTACTACCCATGATACCCTCTATTGGACTACGATCAAAGAAAGTGGAGCGCAGTAAGTGGGTCACAAATCACACGATCAATGCCCGATAAATAAAGATAGAGAAGATTGAAAATATTAACTGACTTTTAATCCCAAAATGCATAAGCAAAGTTAACTAACTTGAGCGCCAGATCTTCCTCTCTGAGGCCCAACTCGGGAACTTTTGCAGGTACTCAAAGAAGTCGGGACTTCCCGTGGTGGATTTTGGGAACCATCAACACTCAGAACAAATTTTCGACATTAATTGGTATATACACTCATATGGGTCAATATATAGGTTGAAACCCGCAAGTTCATCCATTTTGACCCGTGGATTAGGTGATTTTCAACCCGCGGATTGAATGGGTTTCAACCCCACCAATTTTTTATCCGACCTATTTTTTACCCATCATAAAATGGATCGAAATGGGTCATGCCCATACTTCTTAACTACCCATATTACTCAATCCATATTAGACCTATCCGCTAATATGCCATCCCCAGCCTGCGAAAATAAATAAATAAATATATATACTTTTATCCACAAAAATTTCAAAATCGTACGAACATCCCCAAAATCTTGTACTTATAATTAAAATAACTCAGGTCTATTAGAATTTTATAAATTATATTAAAATTTATTTCCAATCATTAGATTGTTTTAATCAAGGTTATGTAAAAAAATTAAATTTAAATTATGTTTTCTTAATTTTAATATACGTGTTGGTTGTACATAGGACAAACTAATTTTTTTTTAAAAAGAGAAAGTCTTAGGAAAGCGGCCTGTCCATAAGTTTATGGACAGGTCAGGGACTGATTTGCAAAATGGGGTTCAAATTGTAATTAATTAGAAATTAGGGAAGTTATATAAATTATATTTTTTTTCTTTTTCTTTTTACAGTGGTTATTCAAATTACCTTTCTTCTCCACTCTTTCTCTCTCACTTTACCTTTTGTTTTCTCTCTCACTTTTTCTCTGCTTTCCTCCATTATTCTTCTTCAATTTTCTCGTCATTTCTTCACCAAATTCTTCGCCCTTCTCTACATTTTCTTCACCGTTCTACTTCCTCATGATCTCGACTTCATTTTCTTTGTCCTCGACTTTCCCAAGGATTAAAATTGGTAAGTTTTTCATTTCTTCAGCATTTTAACGATTCTAGGTTTCAATAATTGATCGCCGGTCGTATTTTATTATTTAATAATCATTCACTATTTTGATTTAACGCCGTTATTGCTTGTTTGTTGTAGTCTATGGGTAGGGCGAAGGGAAAAATGGGGATCTTCCTCCTAAATCATATGCTAATATCACCTAGGGAAATAAGAAGGTTTCTCCTAAACCGGAGAAGTTGACTCAGCCTTCTCCTTTCGATAGTTTTTTATTTTCATTTTGTGTATTTGGAGCTTCAAATGTTTTATTTCTCGTTGTGTGTGTAAGTGTGTTTCTTCAGTCTTGTTGTTGTTGACTTTTTTAGAGTATGCTTATATATGTATATTTGTAAGCCAGATCTGCATGTTTTGAGTCTTCTTTATAACATGCATTTGTTTGTTTTAGAAGTTGCATGTGTTAGTATAACATATGTTTTAGTTAGTTACTCTGTTTTAGATTTTTACTGTATGATAGCTACTTGTTGTTACAATGTGCATTAGTTTAGTTATGTTGTGCATATGTTCAGAAAAATTATGAAATTGCTTTTCATACTTTTATTCTTCTACTTTGATAGCATGTATTTATTTCATTAGAATTTGAATATGTTAATATACAACATGCGTTAGTTAGTTACACTGTGTGTGTCTCAGATTATATTGCTTATTGACTGTTAGTTTATAAAGTTTTCAAATGTTATAATGTAAGAGATATATGATAGCTACTAATTTTGGTAGTGTGCATTAGTTTAGTTATGTTGTGCATATGTTTTGAAAAACTATGAAACTGTTATTTGTAGTATTATTCTTCTGATTTGATAGCATGTATTTATTTCATTAGAAACCACATGTCTTAGTATACTTTATGCATTAGTTAGTTATACTGTGTGTCTTAGATTATATTACTTATTCACTGTCATTTAATAATTTATGCATATATTGTTCCTAGCTATGTATATGACTTTTTAAGCTTTTCCTCGAGGAATTGAAGGCATATTTGAAAATGCTAAACCTGAAAAATTGAAGGTGATCGTAATTTTTATAGTATTACATTTATTTACTTACTTATTTTGGGTTTTTATATATCTTATATGTTTTAGGGTGTTTAGATGTTGTGCCATTTGTGAGGAAATAAAAAAAGAATCAGCAGTCCTATGCTTTGGGGGTTGTTTTATTTCTTTATATATTTCATTTTATTTATGTGATTATGTCTATTTTTTGTATTATGCTTATACAGTTTGTGCTTTTATTTTGTTGCGTATTTTCCTTATTGGCATGTAGGTCTGCGAGGATTGGTGGTGTTGTTACCCCAAAGGTTTCTGTTGCTGCTACTCGTAAGGAGCTGAAGAAAAAAATGTTGAAAGTTACTGTGAAGAAATTCCAGTCTGGTGAAGGTGGATCACCCCAAGAATTTAAAAACTTTGACTATGACACTTTGTTGAGTGATGTAGTTCGAATGAATAGAGAGGCATTTGGTGTTGATAAGGATATGGGTGAAGTGGTTGGTGAGGTTGGGTGTTCCTTGGTAGTTGTGGTAGTAAGGGAAGTTGTTACTGATGTTTTGAATTTATTGATTGAAAATGTTAGTGCTGGTGGTGAGGGAATAAGTTTGTTTAAGGGTCTAGTGAAGTTGTTAGGTCTGCTGATAGTGTAGGTTCAGGTGGTGTTGAGGGTGTTGAGGAGGGGATTTTTCAGAAGAAATTGATGGTGAAGTTGATCCATTTTTTGAGGAGTGTATTGGGGATTTGAATATGCTAAATACAAATGATAGTGAATCTATTAGGGAGGAAGTTGTACCACCTGTGGTTATTGATTTTGAAGGAAGGAAGAGGAAAATGTCCCCAACTGCTAAGAAAAAGAAGGCAGTGTCTTAAAGTTCGAAGAAGAATTCCCTGGTTGTGTAGTCGAAGAAGAATGGGAAGGAAGTGGTTGGGAAGTCAGCAGTTGGTGAGTTGAAGAAGAAGGCAAAAGAAGTAGTTGAGAAGAAAAAGAAGCAAGATGGTGCTAATTCTGGTGAGAAACTGAAGGCAAAATCAAAGAAGTAAAATGTTGAATGTAGTAAAAAAAATCTAGTGTGAAAAGGAAAGCGCATAGTGTGGTTGGTGGAGCATCAGCTTCTGGGAAAATGGTGTCTGTTAACGAAGGTGTTGTTGCTGATGGAAGACTTGGCAAACAACAGCGTAATCATTCGAAGAAGCAGGTTATTGAACGTGTTAATGAAGAGGATAACACGTAAGTGTTTTTTCTTTTTTGTTCTCAGTATTATTTAATTATATTACGACATATGTTTCATTAGATGTTGCATATGTTATTATTCAGGAGTTATTTTTTATTTATACTTTCTACATTTTTAGCCTTGTTTTATCTTCTTACATGTTGATAAGAAACTGTATTTATTTGTTTACAGGTTGCATATGTTAATATTCATAGTTTATTTGTTACTAATACCTATCTAACTTGGTGTTTTACAAAAAAAAAACAAGTTTTTCTTCAGTGTTATCTTAGAAATTGCATCTATTTGCTTAAATGTTGCAAATGTTAATATTCATGTTGTACTAGATACTGTGACTGGGTATTGTTTAAAATTTGATCTTTTTTTATTAGATTTAAACTTATGTTTTGAAGTTGTGTATGATTAATATTTTCATATTCAATTTTGTTTTTTAGGTTTGCAAAGAAATTCTCCAGTGTCTGCTGTCCTTCGAAGCTGAAGTATGTCATTGGTTCCCTGACTCCTGAGCAGAAGAAAGGTGTTGAAGAAATAGATTTTGGTGGGCTTCTTCACTTTGAGATTCCGTCTCTCCATATCGGAATCATCCCATGGTGGGTTGAGAGGTTTGATCCTGTGGGGTGTGTTCAAGAAGTAGTTGGTTCAGGTATATTATTACCCCTGATGATGTGTTTGACATTTTTTGCATTTCTAGGATCCCGGGATGTGCTGTGGGGCTGGTTAAGAACAATAGGATGGGTGTCTATAATGATTTAGATCTTAGATATAGATAGAGGGTTGAGTTAGGTGCCAATAAATATGGTAATATCACTTACATGAATATTTTTGATGAGATTATTAAATTGAGTGATAAGGTGATCAGTTTAAGAGGTACTTTGTTATGTATGTGATGTGTACTTTTTTGGCCTCGACTATGAGAAATATGGCTGACATGAAGATTGTGGGTGCTTTAGAGAATGTTGGGACTATTAAGAGTTTTGATTGGTGTGCTTAGAATTGGATCGTCTATGTGAGGGTGTTGGTAGCTTTAAATTTGGTAGTAAAAATGTGTCTTCTGTTAGTGTTTGTGTGTTTGTATTGTTGTTGGCATACATTTATAGGTTTCCCTTTAGAGGTCAGTTTGACCCTACTAGATTTCCCTTGTACATGCATTGGTCGAACAAATATTTATTGAAGAGGGTTCATTTTCTCTAGAAGATGGGCTATGATAAGGGAGTTATGGTTGAGGGAGGGTTTCCTTTGAGCAAGGATGGCAGGGTAAAATAAAAAAGTAGTAGCTAGGAATCCAAGGAAAATGTTAGTCGTGATGGGCTACATACTCCGACTGTTGCATTTGATAGCATTGCTCAGGAGCTAGGAATCATTTCGTATCGTATTCCAAGTAGTGTGATGACGAATGAGGCTATCTATAAAGCTGCCAGCAATGTAAGTTTTTTTGTATTTTTTTTCCTGACACTTATTTAAAACAAGTGCGTGTTGTTTTAAAACTAATTGTGGTTTTAGTTAAACTAATGCATTTTATAGTTCATAATTTTTTAACAGTTTTTGATTGGTTTTTGGACTGGCCTTTGTGCTTTTCTTTCAGCCTGTGCATAGGGCCTGTCTCATTTTCAAACGAGACATGGAGGTTATTACTTTAGCTTTGGTGCAAAATCTTGAGAGAGAAAATGCCAATCCCATTGTGCAACCACAATCACAACCACAACAAGAAGGCGCAAATGAAAATCCTGAGTATGTCAAGAGCACACTAGAAGTTATGGAAGACCCAACGACACATGAGTTGGTTAATAGGATTGTTGAAGAATTCTTGAGGAAAACCCATTCCTCGATTACTTCATACTCCCTTGGGATTGAAGGAATTGATGATGTGTAGCTTTGAAGTTGATGTCTTTTAATTGTTTTTAAATGATATGTAATCAGGTTATGTCATACTGGTTGGTTTATGGCTGATACAACTTAAGTGACTTTGAGACGCTGTTTTTAGGATTAGTTTTATGGCTGAAAGTTGTTTGAAACAAATACATATCGAATGTTAAGAATTACTATTTTTATGCTTATTAATATCAAGTTACATGTTAGTTATTTCATGTGTTTAATTATCATGATTAGCTGAGCATATAAGGAAAAAAATACAATTGATGGGTTAATAAATTATAGTTGTAAGCCAACTAATTATACATGTATTTAATGATTTTTATCACTAAATTTATATGAACCAGAATGCAAGTCGTTTAACAAATGTTGGTTTTTTGGTGAGCAAAACAAATGCAAGTTCTAAGTTAATAAGTTATAGTTGTAAGCCAACAAATACAGTATGTGATTGATGTGCACCATTATGAATGTGTTAGTCAATGCCTTTAACATATTTATTATCATCTTTTGTTTGGTTGATTGCTAGTTTTAGTTAGATTTTCATGAAAAAGAGTTTAGACGATCATTATTGGTTTTCTTGTCTAAATCCTGCATTTTGTAGACTTAATTGAATTTAATGGACACTTTGTATTCACGGACACTCAGATCTTCATCTTTAATCTGATTAGTAGGTTGCTTGTGAGTGTTTTTCATTTTGTTATGTAGAGAGTCATCCGCAAGAGTGGTAGTAGATATTTGAAGGTCATTTGCAAGGATGGTAGAAGATGAAGGACATTCGCAAGGATGGTAGTAGATTGAAGGCCAAGGACTCCAAAGCGTGGTAGTAGATGGAATTGGGACCAAGAAAGGTGTATTCGAAGTTCAAGAAGGCCAAAGGAGAAACAAAGAGATCATTGTTCGAGGTTGCACGGATATTTGTGAAACAATCTGAGAAGATTCATCCCTTAAGAGTGTCACCATTGTATTCATCTTCTCGAGCGATAAAAAATCGACTACAAGAACTCCCAAATCGGACCAACGGTTCACCCGTAGCTGAGCAAAATAGCTTGCCAAGCGAACCAGCCATGATTGGCGCGGACCGCACAAGTCTGGCACGAGCCAAAAGCTAGAACGGCCTGTACAACTTGTCACGTCTTGTTTCAGGGATGCTTGGCATGGCCCACACCATCCGACATAGGTCGTGTCAAATTCTAGCACGAGGGGTCCCCATTTCGGCTGGTCGTGCACTCTAAGTAACTTTTCACTCCAAAAATAGGCTAAGTATGAGAGTCGGACATTCCGTTTTACACAGCCCGCACTATTTCAAGTCATAAATGCTAAGACCAACCCACAGGGTGTGAATAATAACGCGGGCCATACCGAGGTATTGAGCAAATGGAGGTTCCAACTGACGGTGTGAGCCAAACGACACGTGGGGAGAATCAGAAGAAAGAAAACAAAGAGCAAGCAGACAGAATGCGATGGATGACACGGGATGCGCCTACATGAGGTGGAACATCCCTTTCCAGATCATGTGCCCTCTCCGTCACAAAGGGCACGACCCGTGCCAAGTTGGCTTTCCGTGCCTGAATAAACTCCCTCGGCTGGCATGAGCCGTGTCACGAGGCACCCCCACTCCAATGGTGGCTGCTAGGTTTTTTGGTTTCTTTTGGGCCTATTTTTAGGCCCCAATTCCTTATTACTATATATATGGACTTTTGTCTACTAGGGTTTAAGTTTATACTCATTTTTTAAAATCTCAATAGTAGGCTAGAGAGAGAAAACACTCTTCCTTCTCTCTAGGTTCTTTTATTTTCATATTTTTATCTTTGTTTTGCCCAAAGGTGTTGAATCCAATGACATACTTGGGTTCAATTCTTAGGGAGTAGGGATCTTTCTTAGGGATTATATTTGTATTCATGTATTAATGTTTATTTTGTGAGATTTCTAAATCTACCTATTTTAATGTGTTTTGTGATGATTATGTTGGTTTGTTCTTAATATTCTTGTGAATTGCATAATTTTCACACTTTGTTGGCACACAACCAGATCTACTTTCATGTTGGTGCACTATTGCTACTCCCCGGTTAAGGAAACCTAGATGCGCTTGGGGTGACAATAATCTGGAATTGGGCATGTGCACGAAGGTTACCATTGTTAATCACCACGATAGACCATGCATTTAGTTAGCTGACCAAAGAGGTCTGAAGGGTTGCAGGTAGAGACAGAATCAGTAGCAAAATAGGGTTATCTTGTTAATCCTAGAGCCATCGATAAGACGGCTACTTTCTTTGCCTTTATAGGCCTAGGGGTAGTTCGTTCGTCGTGTTCCACCCGGGACTTAATCGCACGGAGGAGAATCATAATTGCGCAATAAGCCATAACTATTATTACACTCTCTTAGTTGTGGAGGGGGGATGATGGAAAATTTTGTACGCGCACCTCTAAGTGACAAATAGGGGGAAGTTTTGACCATTGTCCGCACCACGTAACAAACAGGGTTTAGTTCTTGTATTTGATGAAATTGATGATCGAAATAACATTGACCATATTATGCAAATATTCCCTGAGTGTTAGTTTATATTGTTAATTCTCGTGATCAATTGCATGCTAGTAGTTGTTAGTACAAACTCTCCCCAATGACTGTTTTCACAAAACTGTTTATTCCTAACATGTGGTCGGATTGACAAGCCGACCACTGTTGTGTTTAGCTGATTATTATATTCCTAACACCTCTGTGGATGACCCAAGTACTTTCCAAGATCTACTATTCTGGGTAATATAGTAGTAGGAACGAAAGCAACATACAAATTCTATCTTTGACAGTCCCCTCTCGGCTTAGTAGATCTCCCGTGAAAAGATTATTTATTAGCGACCTCGGGAGGGGCGGGTAATTTATTAATTGTAATAAATATTTTAATTTAATGGGAAAAAAATACGATATAGGTAACTAAATGCAATGTGTATCCTAAAAAATCATACTTTAAAAGTGTCTTTACATATGGTGTTTTTGTACCATATTCAGTAGTTTTCTTCCTTGTTTTTTTCCTTTTCCAAGCCTGACTTCAACCTTTTTCCTCTTCATTTTTTCTTCACTTGGGCTGGATCAAGAACCTTAGGTGCAATTGTTATGGTGGAGTTGCATTGGCTACTTGTGGCTGATTGTTCAATGGCATTGGTGTTTGAAGCCAACAATTCTTCT
>JAULKJ010214709.1:0-13953 GCA_032355405.1 Rubia balearica
AAGTAATTATTTACTCTCTACTATCTCGTGGTGTTATGGACGGGTTTATGAGACGAGTTTATCTGGCATTTTGGAACCTACCATCATGCGGTACAAGGTTATGCTGTCATTCTTTACTCTCTACCATCATGTGGTGTTAGGGCGAGGGTGTTTGGCAGTTCGGACCCCGTAAAGAGTTGCTTTTTCCATCATTTTAAAAAATCCAAGCTTTATTTTTTCCATCCTTTTACAAACCTAGCCTCAGGGATTAATCCCAGCCTCAAGCTCTTGTTATCGCTGTTCAAATATACAAACTAGAAAAGCTCAACAAGCAATTCTTTTATTTGTCCGTTTTGTTGTGTTTGTCACCATAACTTTAAAATGTGTGGAGAGAATTAAGTAAACCCGTCAAATGGGTTCATTGGATAAACCCATTATCCAAACCCAATTCACCCATTATCCAAATCTGATTCACCCCACTATCCAATGAGTCATTATCCAATTAATTCATTTATTAATGAGTCTTAATGATTGGATCATAATGAGTTAAGTCATGAAATGAATAACCCATGAATAATCCATGAAATAACTCATATGAGCCAATGAGTTAAAATATATTATCCAATAAGTTATTATCCAATGGATCATTATGTAATTAACCCAATAATTTATCATTCAACCTTTTCATTCTCTATTCTTCTTCATTTGTCTCGAGTTAGTCGATTTGGGTTTCAACTTTGAGTTACTAGAACGGGTTATGAGTTAGGGTTACTCATATTTTGAACTTTTAATCTGGGTTATTAGGCTGTGTTCCAAGCCCGAGTTGTCGAGTCGGGCCGAATTCGAAAAACCCTTAGTTTCATCTCGCCTCATTTAAAATATCTCGAGTTCAAGTTCGATCGAATCTCTTAAATCTTAGTTTGAGTGAAACTAATTTTGCTCGAGTTTGTGTTCAAGTTTGATCGATTATGTAAAATCTTGACTCGAACTCATGTTTGAGCTCAACGCATTCTATGATTAAATATTTTTTAAATACATAAATAATATATTATATATAATAAAAATATTTCACATATAAATTATGTTGGCTCGATAATCTCAACGAATTTAACGAATAGTATTAGATGAGCTCAGTTCGAATACTATTTGATCTCGCCTCGATTTCAGTCAAATTGAATTCGAACTCAGGTGATTTAAAATATCTTAAACTCGAGCTAAATTCGAGCAACTCTCAATTCGAACTCGCCTGATTTAAAATATTTTAATTTTGATCTCGGCTTGATTTCGATCAACCTTGTAAAATTTTGGGTCGAGTTCGAGTTTGAATGAAATTAATTTGGTTCGAGCTCGAATAGATTAGGGATGTAAATGAGTCAAGACAAACTCGAAAAACTCTCAATGCAACTCAAGGTCGACTTGAGTTCAATCGAGCAGATAAATTTTTGGCTAGTAGTCGAATTTGAATGAAATTAATTTGCTTGATTTCTAACCCGAATTTTGCTTGATATTGAATCCTGAATTAAGCAAAACTTGAGGCGAAGATATTGTACAGAAATGGCTACAGTCCCCATATCAACTACTATCAGTTCATTAGGATAAGTCCACATAAACTACAAATGAAGAAGATTATCATTGGAATATACGTTTCATAAATTCTCATTAGTACTATTATTTGTAGGAAACTAAATGAGAAACGCGGAAACAATACTAAGATCAGTGAAATGAGGCTACATGTTTTCCTGAACGTAAAAGCGTGTTTATAACTTCTTTTGGTTCATGTAAAGGCAGAGACACCTCTCTATGCAATTTTTGTACCTGCACAGAGTTGTGCTAACAGGCAGAGAGCGTTCTATGCACATTTTCAGCTTCCTTATTTTATATGCACGCCTGAATGAGACAATAACCATGAACATTAACATTAAAATGATCAAAATGCTATGTGATAAGGTATGGGCCCGCATGCCCAATACCAAGATATTCAACCCAATTAGCGAATGGGTTAAGGCTGAAGCCCAGGGAATAAACGGAAGGTAGTGATGTGAAAGGCTGGATCACATCAGTCGCCAACTCGTATAACTAGGAGAAAGAACGTGCGGAGAAGATAACATTTCAGGATTCAATTCACTATTCACATAAAATATTCTACATGGCATACAGTTATGACCGGATCGTCTGAGCAGGCACGACTATGCTGTCTGTCTGTCCTAAGTCATTCTGTCTTGCAGGTTCATAAGTAACACAGAGTACCGGAGAATCATCAGAGAAGACACACAAGATTTGGTATTAACATTGACGTCGTCTCTAAGGATCCTAGCATTTGATGCCCAACCAACTCAAAACCCATGGAAGGATCATCAACTCCCCGTCAGGGAAGTCCAGTTAACAACGATGTTGTCATCGAGGACATCACACGTGCAGAAAGAGGCCGACTCTCAGGCCGGTAGGAAAGCAACACTAGCTTCAGTCAACCGCAGAACTCGCCAACAACTCGGAAATCCTTCAAACAATCATGGCGTCACAAAAGGAGATGTTGAGAAGATTGAAGGAGATGGAGGAGAAGGAGAACAAAAGGCTTGAGCGGAAAGAACATGATGTTAAACCGGCCAAGATTTTTCTTGAACCGAAGGATGATAGTAGGGAGCCCTGACGGAAGGAGCGAGGGACAGAGATGGGCCGGAACATGGCCAAAAATGCGAAAAGCATAGCCACCTCTAAAAGGAAGACTTATACTGGAGGAGAAAAAACAATGGCTGATTGCGAGTGGTACGCTGGCTATGTACCACCGTCTAGGGGGAAAGACCTAAAGAGTAAGGTTCAACAGGAAGGAGCAGAAGAAGAATCGGGAAGGATGGAATGAAAAGGGTCCCCGTTCACCAAGAGGATACAACTATTCATGGTTGGCCTAAAGTTGATAATACCTCTCAACATGGGGTAGTGCAATGGTGAAGCATACCCGAAAGACCACTTGCACACATTCTGCACCAGCATGGCCACTTTTGTGATGCCACAAACCATATAGTACAAAGTATTTGTAACCAAGCTAACAACTGCAGCCAGAGTATGGTTAACAAATCTGGAGGGCGAGATGATTGACAAGTTCAGCCAGCAGGAGTAGAAATTCTTGACCCGTTCCATGTAGAGGAAGAAATTTCAGAAGACCAGGTCTGAGCTTTTGGAAATGAGACAGAAGCCAACAAAGACGCTGGCAGGATACCGAGAAAGGTTCAACGATGAAGTGCATTAGGTAGAGGTGAGGAGTAACCAGTTCTTCATAGACACTTTCATAAATGGATTGAGATATGAGCTATCATTGAGGGACTGCACCTTGGATCTGCTAAAAACAATTGACGAGCTGATGAGGAGAGTCTGTAATTTTAGCAGGGCAGACTTGGCTAGTAAAAGGAGGGAGGAAGGAAGCTCAGACAAGTCATGGGTGGAAAAAGGTGGATGCAGATGGAGACATGTTTAAAAGGAGAACAGAATGCAGCTAAGTCAAGGACTGATAGAGCAGAAAAAATCTTCACGCCTAAGGAGATCTTTGTTGGCAGGAAAGAACATTCTAGATGTTCTTGCGAAGATGAAGTCTAATCCCAACAAGAGAGATGGATTTCATTTTTATGACTATCATGACAATCAAGGTCATGATACGAATAATTGTATCCACTTGAAGTAGAACATAGAAGAATATGTCCAGAATGAGAAACCAGCGCACTTGGTGAAACATGCGAGGTTCAAAGTATATGTTCTGGGAAATCGAAGTAAATAGTTTGACCAACGTAAGTGTGACATCGGTAATGTGGTTCAGACCAAGCAATATCAATTTAGCTTCTGTAATCGACAATGAAGATGTTGAAAACAAGAAGAGTATAGTAAAGCCTTCCAAATGTAGCATGGATTCTGTACTCAAATTAAGCATTTTTATGGAAGGCTATGCAAAATCGTTGATGTATTTCTTACAATTCTTATTTCTAAAGCATGACAACGATCAATGGTCTTGTGATTATTATTTTACATGACTTTATTTTTCTTATTTGTACTATTATTTTCAATAGTATTTACTTATCATGATAGTCTCGTCAGGAGGATTCCTTGCGGCGTTTACAGTATCTCATTGATCTTGCATATGACAGCCTAATGTTGAGCATCAGTTTTGTCTTAGATTGCATATGTTTATTTACAATTATTTCATCTTTATGGTCATGAATGTACTATGGATAGTTTCATTTTTAGCATCTTGGTGTGATTTATGCTTACAGGAGAGTTTCCCATGTCTTTTACAGGAAGCTTTAGGTGCTCTATGGAATGCTGCTTTTCCTGAGGTAGAACTTTGTGGTTTAATATCTGAACAATGGAAGGAAATGGGTTGGCATGGGAAATATCCATCAACAGACTTCAGGTAAGCGTATTTATGGTCTAATATTATCACTCTCTACTTACCTCCCTGTGTGTTTTACCGAACTTTTATTTCATGTGTTATGTTGCAGGGTTGATTAATTTCATTTGAGGTCGACTACCGGAAACATATCCAAATAGACCAGAAAATCTATTTCTAAAGACAGGTACTACTTAAAGTACTAAATTAGGACAAAAATTAGTCTCTGGACAGATCCTATTTTTACTCTCTTTGTACTACTATTTTTGGTTGTGAAGAGTAAGGATAGCCCAATGAATCTCTCCAGTCCACCAGTTGTGAATGTTTTTCCTTAGAAAAAAAAGAGATTTGGAGACATTTTACATGAACTGATTTTTCGATTTCTGTATTTGTGCTTGAAAACTAAAGTTATTGACCTTCATATACACGAGATATAGAATAATCTTAAATTGTAAACCATTTTAACACCAGTAAAATGGTTTAGAATTATCTCTAGACTAAATACTAGTGATGGCACTTCTTGGAAAAACTAAAAGGCATATTAGTTGTTGTTTTTAAAATGTTTGTAGAGCCATGTTTATTAAATTATGTATTGGGTAAAGAAGCAGACTCACACTTGCACGCCAAGCTCTTAGCTATTCAGTTAGCCACTCAGGTTGCTTTTGATCTAAATTATCTACGTAAAAGTGTTGAAACTGATTGGTAGCAACCAAAATTGTATAAAAATACCCTTGGTGTTTATGTACTCTTGCAGATATGATCACTAGATCTTTCTGTGGTATTACGATAATACATAATTTCACACAATACACATTAGCGTTCATATCTGACACACTAGCTAAGCTATCTCTGTTATACAATATCGAGTATGTGTTTCATGATTTTGTTTCCCATCCTATAGTTTTTTAAGGACTTCTCAAATTGGATGAATTTGATATACCATCCATAAGAATGAACCCATAGCAATTTGCAGTTGATTTTAATGATTGGTGTATAAATTATTCTGCATATTTGTCGGATTAATGCTTATAATTATTTAATATTTTATGAATGGATGCTAATTAGAATGTTTTATAGTTCATATTTATAGCATCAAACTTGCCCAGTTCTCTGCTTTATGACCAAAATACAGAGTAAATGTGGCATTTACTTAGTTCTCTTATGCTTATTTCTCTTATTCTTTAGTAAATGTGACATTTACTTCATATCTCATAGCAGAACTAAGGTGTGTCATTTTGGTTAGCTCTATTTCGTTTGATTATTTATTTATGAGAAGTGACTGTCGTGATGAATTGATATGGGTGGTGGGTGTTTTTTGAATATCTTATCATTGTTTTTCAGATGTGTTTCAATTCTGGTAGTCATTGGTAGGTTTCACTGCTTAGTTAGGTGTGGTTAATTTTTTGCTGGTGGTACCAAATATTTTGAGGGTTCCGTAAACATTTTTTATTGGTAGTTGCCTTTTGATCGTTTAGTAGACATTTTTATACTTTTTTATCTTTTGGATAAGGAAAAATGCTTACAATTATTTTTTGATATTCATGATTTCTATATAATCAAAATTATTAAATGCACATTTCAAGTGTTTCATTGGTTCATAGTCATGGTTATGGCTGAAGAAGAATTACATCAAGCATGCCTCCAAGTGGCTATTGTTGTCTATATGAGAGTTGAACGGAGATAGAAATTTTGGTCGGCTTAATTGATAAATGTTTCCCTTCGGATTATTACATGCACTCCATTGGAGATGCCTCACATTTAGCTCCTTAATGAAAATTTCTAGTTCTTTTCGTAGTGACAATTGATAATAATTGGAAATCTACTCTACGCATCTTAAATTGAAGGCTATTGTTGGAGAAGTACGGGTACCTTTCTCTTTTAGAGCAGTATATGAGTTTGAAGAGATGTGAGTCTTTGTGTTTCTGTTACTCTTTTAAGTGTGCTTTAAGTCAGACTGTTTGAGGTTGGTTTAAATGATCAATGTGGTTCAGAAGCCAGGCTTGGAAATGGAAGGCATGGTTGGTAGAATTCAGGAGCTTTTCTTTTCTTTTTAACAAGTTCATGTAATCAAGGTTATCCGAGATAAAGTGCAGTCTGCTAACGATATAGCAGCTGCAATACATTTCTCAAATGATTGTATAATGTACAGATTAGTTAATTTTGTGGTTCTAACAAGAAGGTATCAGTTTAAATAAAAACAGTGTTTGTGTTATTTTCTTTTTCCAAACAAGTACTATCAGTGGTTATCTTTTTTACGCCTAACATTGTAATTCACTACTTTATTATTTTTCCTTCCAAAGTACCAGTGGTTATAGCTTACCAGCCATTTGTCTCATGGTGAAAGAGATTTGATTCCAGGGATGCTTATTGTTGACCCAATGAAGTTAATTGCTTTATTGATACAATATATAGTTATGCGTAACTAAAAATCACAGTTTAGTTGTTCATATAAAAGCTACCTTTCTATATTAATGAAAGCTTTTGTCCAAATACAGTTGGAATGGTGAGGACATTTTATGTACCAAAACAAATTATCACTTTTTATGCATTCTTCTTTAAAGATAAACATTTTTCAAGAAATTACAAGTAAAAGATGAATTACTTGAGTCTAAACACGTACATGGTATTTTCCGTAGATGACCTGCCGGCGATTACGAATAAATTGACATGAATGCCTTCAACAACCGCTACATAATGGAACTTTCACTAACAAAAGAATTCACCATAGCCAGACCAATAAACTACTATTCATCACTATTAAACATTTTCCTGTGCAAAATTTTAAATGGCATATAAGTTGGGATGGTCAATTTTTACTTTTTTAATATTTTCAAACACAAATTTTTTTGTTAACTTTATATTTTTAATTTATAAATACACAAAATTTTACAATTTTAATTAAATTTTATTGATTCATCATAAACATCTATTCCATATGCTTGTCATTTTTTCTTTTATAACATAAACTATTTATATATAATTGCTAATATGTTTCTATATAAAAATATATGTTATTTTCCGTTAAGCATAAATAAATAATTATTATATTATTAAAATTATGTCAATTTTCAGTTTTTAAATAAAATATTTTATAATATTAATAAAATATACTATGAATTCTGAGTTGTGCTTATCTGTAAACGGTAGATATACAAATTCCTTTATGACTAGAAGAGGGGTGAAACAAGGAGACCCAATTTCCCCCCTTCTATTTGTAATTTGCATGGAGTTCCTTACCAGGTTGATGAAAAAGGAGATTATGGGAGGAAGGATTTACTATCATCAGAAATGTAGAAAAACTGAAGTTCATTCACTGTTATTTGTGGATGACCTTTTGGTGTTTTGTGCTGCCAACAAAATTCCATAGAAGGTGTGAAGGAAGTAATGATAAAGTTCAGAGAAACAACATGCTTGGCAATGAATGACAAGAAGTCCAAGATCTATTTCTCTAAGATGGCAGAGACAGAGAAGGATGTTCTAGCCTCATTTTTGAATGTCACAAGAGGGGACTTCCCTATGAAGTACTTAAGGTTACCTTTTTCAACAGTAAAATGGGCAAAGAGGACTGTGAAATACTTATAGAGAAAATCAGATGCAAAATCCAGAATTGTAGTTCAAGAAATATGTCACAGGAAGGGAAGGTGCAACTTATAAATAGAGTTTTGATGAGTTTAACTGGGTATTGGAGCAGTGTACTGAGCATACCCGATAATGTACATAAAAGAATCACTTAGATTTGCATCAGCTACCTTTGGGGGAGAGAAGAAAGAACAAGAGGATTCTCGGCTGTAGCATGGAGCTCTTTATGCTTCAGTAAAAAATCAGGAGGAATGGGCATCAAAGAGTCAACTCTCTTGAACAAATCACTGTTGAGTAAACATCTATGGGATATTTGCCAGAAAAAAAAATGTATTTTGGATAAAATGGATACAAGAGTATTAAATGGAAGGCAGAGAACTGAGATATTGTGCATATTCTTACACCCACAGCTGGCCTTGGAGAATTTTGATGAAATTGAAAGAGACAGTTTATCCTATGCTTGATAACTGTGTCAATGGAAAGAGTAAGCTGAGGGTCTCTTTGATTTATGACATGTTGAAAGGAAGCCAACCCAACATGAGCAGGGAATTAATAGTTTGGCATAAAAACATTCTCCCAAAATACAGGTATTGTATTTGAATGATCTTGGCTGGTAAATTGGCGACGAAAAACAGACTTCACAATTTTGGTATTCTAAATGATGACCAAACAAAGTGTGTTTTTTGTGATAAAAAAGAAAGTGCTCCGCATTTACTTACTGAATGCAAATTTGGGATGGACTTGTGGAATGCTTTAAAGGTGCCAAAGTTTAGTAACATCAGAGAGCTGAAAAGGACTTTGTTTGTCCTGGCGAAAAGGAAGAATTCAATGAAGTTTCAAATACTGGTTGCAGGATCGTACAGGCTATGGATGGAAAGAAATGAAAGGGTGTTTGGCGAAGTGAAGATGAAGGCAGAATCCATTGCTTCTCAAATAAAATTGGAGGAGGAATGAAGATCAAATGCTAGAACCAAGTAGTCAAAATTTGTTGCTGTACTAATGTAGTTGTTGAGTTGTTGAGCTAATGTAGCTGGTGTAAGAGGCCTAGTGTGATGGGTCTAAAACAAATGTTTGTTTGTTCTTCATTTATTGAAGAAATCCATTACAAAAAAAAATATTGTCATCAAAGGGCAATAGATTGTTTAAAAGTCTCCAAAAAGAACACATCCATTTTTTGTGGTACCTGAGAAAACTATACGTATCCTAAAGCCCTTACCTTGCATCTGAAATTTCTGATGACCTGGTATGCAGTTTTGGAGGAAAACTTACCATTGGCTTTATGAATCCATATCATTCTATCTCTGTATTGTGGAGAGATCTGAACCTGTAGTAAGAAAGAATGCAACGCATGAGGGAAATTTTGCAAATAGCTATTAATACAATCTTGCCTTCTCTATATACATGCAGTTAGACTAATATTAGGAAAAGGTATAGGTCTATCGCCTAACCAGTGATCTATTAATAACCCCTTACAGGTCCAATTCCCTAGCCAGAAACTACATTGTCCACCCCAATCATTATTTGTGAGTTAGCTTTTCCTATAGCTGAGACAAAAGAAAATCTCTTCCAAGTATGTGAGTCCCTATAAGTCTGTGGAAAAGACCACAAAAGTCTTGACCAGATGGTTTCACCTATTTGTAGCTTCCACCAAAACTTTAATGAGCATGTTCTTACAATGTTTTTAATATCCCTAACCCCCAGCCCATTTTCATTTTTAGGGAATGCCATATTTTTCCAGCTTCTCCATGTTTTATTCAGCCCAAATTCAGACTAGCCCCATAAAAACTTTTAAAATTTGACCTGTATTTCATTTATGATGTTTTTAGGAGGGTTAAGTGTAAACCAAATGTGCTGCGGATATGAATTAAGAACATGTTTGGCCAAAGTAAGTCTCCAACCTGAGTGAGCCATGAATTCATTCAGTTTCCTAATGCCTTATCTATCTTTTCCATTAATGGTTGGAATAAAACTGATTTCATCCTTCCAAAATACACCGGACAACCTAAATATTGAAAAGGAACTGAGCCTAGTTTCATTTTCAGTATGTTCAGTATGTTCCTGGTTCTATTTTTAGAGGCCACGTATGCTTTTTATTAACATAGAAGTCACTTTTCATAAAATTAATTTTCTGACCCGAAACATCTTCAAATCGTTTTAAAATACCTTAATTATTTTAAGATTTTGGGGATTACCTCTTTGAAATAAAACTATGTCATCCGCATAACTCAAATGAGTTATATTTAAGGTACCCCTTGGCATATTAAAGTATTTAAGGTAACCATCATTAAAGAGTTTTTTTAGAGGTCTTGTAAAAGCTTCTGTAAGTATATTGAAGAGGAAAGGACTAAGAGGGTATCCCTGTTTAATCCCTCTTGTGGATTTGAAAAAACCACAGGGGGAGCCACTTAGAATTATTGAGAACCATGCAGATGTGATAGAGTTTGGAACATTGTGTATGAATTTTTCATGAAACCCAAACCTAAGTATTACTGAGTTCATGGATGACCAAGATACCCTATCAAATGCCTTCATCATATCTAATTTAATAATAACATTATCCTTTCCTATCGTTTTGTTTAAAATCCTCATCATTTGCATTAAGATAACATTATCCACTATGTCTCTGCCTTTCAACAAGGTTGACTGTTCCAAAGAGATAATTTGAGGCATAAGTGTCTTCATTCTTTCCATTAAGATCTTAGAAAAGATCTTATTAAGAAAGTTTGAGAGGGATATTGGCCTAAGCTATCCATGTACTAGATATAGCTCTTGGGATCGGTACCCCGCAAATTAATTTATTAACCGCTATTAATAGACCATAATTAATGATCTCCCAAGTTGAGAGGTAAAAATTACCATGGAATCCATCAGACCCTGCTGCAGCAGATTTACTCAATCCCTAAATAGCCTCTTTAACCTCTGTCATAGAGGCCATTCGTATAATTTTAATGTTATCCTCCTCAATTTCAATCTGGGAATATGATTAAGGAACTCATCATATTGAGTACAAGCTTCAGGGGTAGTGTCATCAGTTAAAATCCCTGAATTTTTTGTGTGAATTGCTTCAGTTTTTATCATCTGAGGCTGATCTATCCATTGCCCATCACTGATTTTAATCTTTGTGATTTTTAATGAGTGTTTTTTTCTCTTTACATGAACTATGGAAAATTTTGGTGTTGGCATCACCATACTTAAGCCACTTTACTTTGGATTTCTGTTTCCAGGAAATCTCTTCTTCATTCAAAGCCCTAAGAAGTAAAGCCCTATTTAAATTAAGTTTGATTAATTCAGTTTCAGCTCCTGGTCTCTCAAACTCTATCACTTTCCAGAACCTGTTCCTCTGCCTTTTTTATGTCATCGGTAAGATTTCCTAAAACGTTCTTATTCATTCTTTAAGAATCAGTTTAAGTCTCTTGAGTTTCAATGAAAAGCCTAACATTTTGAATTCCTCTATTGGCTATAACCTACTACTTTGTACTGCATATAGGAAATCATCCCTTTGTATCCAAATTTCTTGAAAGCTAAATGGTTTAGGTTCCATATTGTCTGATTTCCTAATCTCTATAATCATTGGGGAATGATCGGTTGTTCTATTAATGATATGTACTGATGATCCAGGAAATTCATCTAACCACATGTCATTTGCAAAGCACGGGTCTAATTTCTTCCATACTAGAC
Organism: Rubia balearica; assembly: GCA_032355405.1. Lineage (NCBI taxonomy): Eukaryota > Viridiplantae > Streptophyta > Magnoliopsida > Gentianales > Rubiaceae > Rubia > Rubia balearica. The sequence continues at coordinate 11,609 of JAULKJ010214709.1, forward strand.
CATGGGTCTTATTATCTGACCAAGTAAATTGATTAACTACAGTGGTTATGTGTTTTATGTTCATTGATGTGATGAATTCAGCAAAGTCATTGATATGGTTAATATTAGGAGAGCTAGCACCTTTATCTTCTGCAATTGAGGCTGTAGTGTTAAAATCTCCCATGATTGTTACTACACTAAACTCCATCAATTGCAGTTGGTTCCATAAGACCTGACTCTTAGCCCTATAGTGTAAACCATATACAAAAACTGCATCACATTGGAATAAGGAGTTACTGCACTTAACTTTAACGGAAAGAAACAGCTTCTAAGTGTCTTTCAGTGTTACTAAATAATCACTTTTCCACAATAACCAAATCTTTGAGTTTAGGGATGTAAGTGTGAAATCAAATCTTAGCCTAATTCTTAGAATATCCAGCTATGCTACTTTTTTGCTTAGGTTCAATAATGCATAAAAAGTTTACATTATACATATTGATCAGTCTTTTAAGTCTCTTACTGGTGTACAAAGTCCTCCTAAATTCCAGACGAATAAATTAAATTTAATGAGAGAATCAACCATGATAACCAAATGAGGGGATTTTTGAGTTAGACCTGAGAGTCATTTTATTCAATTGAGTGAAGAAATTAACTCTTTTTTCCCTTTCAGACTTGACAGCTCCAGTTTAGGCTTTTGGTGACTGTGATTCATCAGCAATTTGTATATCTGGGTTAGATGGCTTACCTGAGTTCTGATGCTGCAGAATGTTGGAACCTGAATTAATGCTTTCCACTTCCAGTTGAGCATTGTAATTCTCTGGGGAGTTAGTTTGTGAGTTCCTTGATGAGTAAGAAGACCCTTCTTTATCTGAATCACCCAAAACACTTAACTTGTTCTTCAAATGTCTATCAACACTAACCAACTTGTCAGTGTGTAACTGGTTTTCGGTTACAAGGATGGTTTTTTATTTTATAATCCCCATGTCATCAGATGAAAATCTGATTTTATCTTTCATATTAGCCAAAAGTTCAGGATTATCATATTTATCAGAAAGAGAATCTGTTCTTAAGGTTTCTGAATTATGGGCATTATAGGTTGGAGTATTTCCTTTCTGTGCGTGATTAAGCCCTGAGTATTGACCCTTGTTATGCTGAAAATTTTCCATTATTCTTTTCTTTTTGGGCTTTTTGAACTGCTCCTCTTAGTTTTAGGACCAATGACTGATTTTTCCAGTGAGGGTTGTGTTGTAAAATAGTCCCTAGCTAAGTTTTCTATCTGATCAAAAGGCTTAGAGTTCTTTTCCACATTCAGATCAGTAGAGGGAACTTTTAAATTACCAACCATATCAATCTGAGATGAATGTTCCTTGGATTGAGCAACCTCATATCTATATGATTATCATTCTTTCCGCTTTTAACCCAGTTATGTGTTATTTTTTGCATACCAAATCTACACTTAGACTCGTGATGACCTAAATTTTTGCACTTAACACAATAATTAAGCACATCTTCATACTCCACAACATATTTTTCATTATTTTATGGAAAGCCTAATCTGATAGTACCTGGGAGAGATGACTGAACATTTAGCTTCAGCGTTGATTGCTGATGAAGTCGCCGCATCCATCCTGATATAGCTGCCTATCAGGTTACCTATAGCTTATATGGATGTTGTGTTGTTATAGTGGAGCATCTCTTATTGTGATCCAAATGGGTAACACCGACGACTCTATGTCCGACGAGAACTCCGGAGTCTATTTCAAGACCTTCATAATCGATCCATTGAAAGTCCACTGAGATTTCATCCAATATTGATGAAAATACCCAGTCTCTTGAAATCTAATCAGAACATGTCGGTAGTCTATAGCTACCAGCTGATAGCTTCCGTTGAAACCAATGGTCTTGAATACTGCTTCAAGAATTTCCATTCTTGGCCTTCCTTTTTGAATTTTTCCTATCAGTGCGTTGGTATAGTGAGATAAGAACTCTTGGATTTCAGATTTTGATTAAAGATGTGCCAATTCACCTTTTAAATGTGTAATTAGGATTATATCTGGATGGGAGACAGGGCCGACCCTAAGATTTCAACGGGCAGAAGCAAACTGTGAAAAAGGGGCCCTGGCATATAATCAAAATACATATAATTTCATGAGTTTTAGTAATAAAATATGTCATAAATTAAAATAAATCACTTATTTAATACAACAACTCCTCACTTTCTTAGAAGCAAATTAATTAATCAAACTTTTATAATCAAGCTCTTTCACCAAATCATGCGTAATAGGTAGCATAGCTAGTCCACTCAATCTATCTTGTGACATGGTAGAACGAAGGTACGACTTAATCAACTTCAACTTGGTGAAACT
>JAULKJ010214819.1:0-13951 GCA_032355405.1 Rubia balearica
GTTTTTCCCCTTTTTAGTAGTTTGTTGCATGATTAGCATAGTTACTTAACTTTGCTATTTGTGTTTGTTTTTACTTTCATAACTTAGAAACCAAACCAATCCCCCCCCTTTTTACTTGCTTTTATATCTATGTATATATATAACTAGGCTTATATTTACCATTATATGTTTAGACGCTTGGAAATATCACTCTTCTCTGTGGACGACCCCGACTTGCCAAACTATCTACTTAATTGTATTTAGTGAGCAATAGGGCTTATAAATATTATCTTTGAGAGGTACGGCGACGACCTCCCAGTATTCAAATCATCAATCTTGAATTCAACAACACCTAGACAGGGATTTTAAACATAAAAATCTAAACACTTGAAATCATCAATATTCTAGCAAAATTCAAGCCATTACAAATCTAAAAACATCAATATCATTGAAGCAACACATTCCTATCAGTATTTTGACTATTTACTGTGAACCTAAGAAGGTCAAATGACGGGATCTCAGCAACCTTTTTCTTATTGTCAAATACTTCTTTGATCATTGCATCAATCTGAGCAAGTCTCGCGGACGGATATGCGTCATCTGAATCCATCGCTGGAAGAATTGGAAGAACCTCATCCTTAGAACCTGTAGGGCATTTTTCAGTGATCTTAGAAATGAAATCAGTATATAAAAACTCAGAACAATAAACAAACATATAAATAAGATATCTCCTTATGAAACCCATAAACATCATCATACAAAATGAAAACCTCATCACAAATAACATGAAGCACAAAAAAAACAATGCAACCACTTAAAATTCATTGTAGCAGCATCCAAAGACTACCAAAATAAAAACAAAACCTAGCACCATCAAGAATTCAGTATGCAAAATAGAAAGCTCATTGGAACGAAAAACTCAAAACCATCAATAATCATACACATCAGAAACCTCATAATAAAAAAATGAACCTCGTCACACAAAATATGAACCTCATTATGAAAAATAGAAAGCTCAATGGAAAGAAACTGAAATCATTCAATGCAGCATAAACTTACACATTTTGCAGTGCGCTCAATTTGTTCGTAATCCTCCACACCATCAGGCATCTCGAGCTTAATGAAACGATGCTTGCTATTCTTCGATCACGATGACCCAACTGTAAAAGAAGAATTATTACTGATCAAGACATTACCAACAAACACCCTATTATCAGTTAATGGAAAATGCCGAGTGTTTCTCAAAATACCAGTGAAGTCTCCACGACGATATAAATTACACCGCTTCTTCACGATTTATGTATTCCAATGTTGGTGTAATGGCAGTTTGAAAGGATCAATAACTCTAGGAATTAGGTAGCAGCAAAAGAAAGCCAGAAAAGGATAATCAAACAAACATTAACACAAATAAACTTCTATGAATTCTTAACTATAACAACAGACGCACAAAACCTCTTCAACATAAAACTACACCAATCAAAGCTGGATATCATGTAGACATTATCTATGGAGCTCACAATCGAAAAATCTACACTACTACGATCATAACAAAAACCTTCTTAAATTCATCCATCAAATCATCGCATACCAAATCAGGGAAAGCATGACACAAATCCTTCACACTTATAATACCATCCTTCGTTGCATACGTTTCAAACCATCTAAGCCTAATAGAATTGTCAGCAACAATGACACCCTTAGCTAACCCCTTATAACTAACCTCAATAATAGCCCACTCAGATATATAAAGTTTAAACATATCATAAATATCATTCCTATCCAAATGATACCTCTCATTACCCAAATCCTGGACAAGAGCAGTGGAATAGAAATTCATTATAAAAAACTGAACCAAATCTATAGCCACATACCTAGTTTTGAACTTCAACAGACCACGAAATCCAATTTCTTCAACTTCCCTAATCTGAGCAAGAGTCAAACTCTCCAATACTTCAAAAAACTTATCAAGCTGACACGTGGACTTGAAGCTAGCATTTGGAAGAAAGCCAAAAAAAATTGAACCTCAAACAGAGAGGACAAATTACAACAATGAGAAACAAAACATCAGTACAGACTGCCAACAATTCAAATAAGAACCTCAACATGGAAATACAAACCTCATCAATATGAAGCAAAACATCATTACATGCTATACAAAACTTGAAATCGAAACCTCAAACAGGGTAGTATACCCCTTAGTTATAAAAAAAATAAACATCATTAAAGGCTACCAAAAATGAAAATCAGAAGCTCAAACTGGGGAACACAAAATATCACTACAACTACCAAAAAATCAAAATTAGAACATCGAAAAGGAATAAAAACCCCATCAACAGAAAACTAAACATCATTAAAACTTAGCATGTTGCTAAAACTTACCTAGATTCAGGGATCATATTCGGAAACTCTACTTTGGCTTTCTTAGTTGGCTTATTCTCCACAACTAAAGACTTATCAGTTGTGCACTTGACAATGGCATTCTTACCCTCACGCTTCTTCGAACCAGAACCAACAACTTTAGTACTTATTTGAAGGATGCCAGCTTTACTTGCACCTGTGATGATTCTTAACTCTTTATTTATGTTTGTGGCACTCAATTATTATATCTTCTGGTTTACGTCGATGACATTATTGTCACCGATAATTCATTTCCCGCACAACTCATGAATTTCCCATTAAATACCTGGTTAATATTCACTATTTCCTTGGTCTTAAAGTCACACACTCTCTCACTGGTCTTTTTTTGGGTCAAGCCAAGTATGCTATTAAGATTCTTCAGTGTGTTGGCATGACAAATACTACTTCAATTATCACTGCCTTTGTACCTAGTTCTTTGCTACATAGCTCATCCAGTCACGATTTTGCTAATCCCACCTTATATCGATCACTTGTTGGATCTTTTTTGTATCTTACTATCACCATAACCGATCTCTCGTATGCGGTCAGTTCAGTTAGTCAAATTTTACACTCACCTAAGGGTGATCAATATCAGGCTGTCACTCGCATAATTTGATATGTTCGAGGGACGCTTCATTATGGTCTTTTCTCCCAATCTTTATTTGGTCCTTGTACTATTATTGGCTACTCTGATGTTGATTGGGCTCATTGTCTCAATACTTCTCTTCCCATATATGGATATGCCATTTTCCTCAGTAGAAACCTTCTTTAATGAAGTGCCACGAAGAAGCATATTCTCTCTCGGTCCAGTTGCAAGTCTAAATACCGTGTTTTACTAAACACTGCTACTTAACTCACTTAGGTTCGTCACACTCTACGAGAGCTTTGTGTCTCTTTCACTTCTCATTTGGTCGTCCTATGTGACAATAAAAATGATATCTTCTTTGCTAAGAATCCCTTGGCACATAAGAGGGTGGAGAACATCGACTATCATTTTGTTCGTGAACTTGTTTCTTCTAGCAAGATGTGTGTTGCTCATATTGATTCTTATCTTCTGGTTGCTGATATCTTTACTAAGGGTCTATCTCTCCCTTTGTTTGAGCAGTTTCGATTCGAGCTTTGCGTGTCATCGAATTTCACACTTAGCTGGAAAGGGGGATGTTAGGATATAGATTCATTGTACTCTAGAATGGTTCTATAAGTATTCCTTGGATTCTAAAATAGTCTGTACATATTCTTAGAATTATATGGTCATTGTATTTTCTTCATGTGTACACTATAACTACTATAATGTAGAGCCACTAGGTGTGGACTATTCCCCTATCATTTTTCTTAGTGAAATGCCATGAGATAGTTTTCCTTACACATGTAAATATATAACATGTTTGTGATAGAGCTTGCTAGGGATCAGAAGTATTTGACATTTGCATAAACCACGAGATTGCTATCGAGTGACCTAGGGTAGTAAAGTCCCAAATCAATCGTACCCTGAAGGTATAAAAAAATTAAATACCATTTCAATATCTCTGTATAGGAGAAGAACTATATCTCGCTAAAAATTCACTACAAAGGCTATATCAAGGCCATATGACTTGCCAAATATAGAAAAACCCTAATATCACTAAGATATGGTACTTTTGGACCAAGTTGTTCTTCATCCCTTTCACGAGGTTGAAATGGAACCTTTTTCACATCGAGTGCATGCATGTTGAAGCTTCAGATACATCGATCGGATGTACTCCAACCACTGAAAAAAATCATATCCAACAGTCAAAAGTCATAAATAAACAAGAAACAGTAAAATCTTTTAAAAAGTTGAACCAAAGAATCAAAGTAGGGGATTATTTGGAAAGAAATCAAAGCATATCTTTGCAACGAACAAAAGCACAGCCATAAGATTAACGTCAACAGCATAAAAGTCATATTAAAAACTAATTTCTTAAAAAATAAACTAGAAAAGAAGAGAAAAAAATGAAGAGATAGGAAAATGGAGAACAATTTTATCGATTCAGTGTACATAAATGTGAGGAACAGTTAATTACTTCAGAGATTGGGGTGAGAAAAAGAGGAAATGAGAGAAATCTGGAGAGATCTATGGGGGAGGTGGGATATAAGAGTGAAAAAGGAGGGTTGCGTGGGTTAAGATAATAAATTATTCCCTAAACCCTAATTAAAGGGTCAAGCCCGTCAACAAATAAATGAAACTCCAATGGATTTTTCAGATTTTTGTAATGGATCAAATGGGGTGTTTTTGGCAAAAATCATATTGTGAAAATTGAGCTGGGACATGCCATTTAAAAAGTATGAAGTTTGAGTAGGGACGGAAGAAGTATAATACATAATTTTCATATTGATTGATGTGTTAGGTTTTCAATGTGTCCTTTTAAAGATTGATATTGATGTTATTTTTTTATAATATTATATTATTATTTAGTTTATCTATTGATGTTTCAACTGTGTGAATTAGTTTTTTCTATTTTATTTTGTTCCGTTATCAGTACCACATTTTGGAGTACAATTTGATATTTTAAAATTTACACGTATTTCTATTTGTTGTTTATTAATTTTAGTTTGGAATATTTCTTAATGTATTTATTTAATTTTTAAATAATCCTCATTTAATGTGTATTTTTAGTACATTTTATAGGATGTTTAACTATTTTTTGTGAGTTTCTTTTGTTTGCATTTGATGTTTAATTATTCTAATTTGATGTGTATTTTTTAATGAATTTATTTGATGTGTACTCTTTAAAGTTCCTATTTTATGTTTAACCATTATTTTTTAATGTTTACTTTTAATATATTTATTTGATATTTATTTATTTTTTGGTAAAGAAATTTACTATTAAAAACCTGACGAACCAAACATACAAAATTTATACCATCACCCTTAGTCTATAAAATAACCCATTCTTCTCACATCTATTTACTTTTTACATTCATCCTTCAAAATTCTTCAGTTTGTATTTGGAAATTCAAGGTTTCGGCCTCCAATTCAATCCCGGTGAATACTCTTCTACTCCTCTCAAGCCGGATGTATACAAACTTGCAATTAGTAGCACAAATTTCAGCTTTTTCCTCCTTCATGCCATGTTGAACATAAGCTTTTGAGCCCCCAAATATTCCTTAAATCCAGTAGCTTTAAGCTCTTTCTTATAATCCTTCCATAACTGCAATCAGTGAATAACTGGGCATTCTCCTTTTGGTCCCAGAAGCAACATAGTTTATCTCCATTCAAAATGCCAAAACTATTAAGTTTGTCCTTATTCGGAAGTTTTCCTAGAAAAATATTTGCTTTGGTCGAATGCATTTGCACCAGACCACCTTCTCCGTATATCTCTTTGGCTCACCACCCTTCAGCATATCATAAACCTGGGCTAATTTAAGTCTTCCTTTTCTGTTAACACAATCCACCAATCCTAGGAATACTACCTGCTTCAGTTTCATAAGAGTTTTCCAAGGCCAACTAGGAGTATATGAATATTCACTTTCCTCTAAGTTTCTTCCTTTAAGATACTCTCTCCGTCCCAGCTGAAATAGCACACTTACTATTTGGCACTATTCTCTATCAAACTTGGACTGCATATTTGAGTAGATATAAAAGTAATAATATTATCGTATGTGATTTTATTGGATTCGTCGTAACAAGTAGTTTCTCAAAAGCAACTTTTCGTTTGATGTTATTATACGTAGTTACACATATTAACGATTAGACAAGTTTCTTGATGAGCGTGAAAAAGATTATGTGCAATTTGACCTGGGACGGAGGGAGTAGTATTAATATACCCATTTCACCAACAAAAAATCTTTCTTCTTGCACACACCCCATAGGTGTTTTCTCATTGCATCCCTGTTCCATATTCCATAATCTCTAATTCCCATACCACCATTTTTTACTGTTACAAATAGAATTTCATGCTACTGTAGTAAACCATGTCATACCTTTATCCCTCCCCCATAAATAGCTCATATAGGTTTGTGCTATTTTTTTATCAGTACTTTCAGGAAAGTTAAGCACACTACTTCAGTATCCAGAAAGACTCAGTAGAACACCATTAATCAAATGCAATTTACCAGCATACGACAATGTTTTTAAATTCCATACCTGTATCCGGCATCTGATTTTCTCAATCAAATTTTAACAATCATAATTTCTCCATTTTACAGTTGACAAAAGAAGGCCAAGGTATTCCATTAGGAAGTTATCTTTTGTCATGTTCAAAACGGATGCAAACAATATCTTCTCAGCTTCATCCATGTTGGAGGAAAAAATTCTGATTTCCCTTCATTTGTTGATGGTCCAGTGGTTTCTTTGAATCTCTTCAACACATTTTTCACTCCATTCATGGTCTTTACATTTGCTACACAGAAGAGTGATAAATCATCCACAAAAAGCAAAGTATGAACAATTTTTTTTTTACATTTATGGTGATAGTCAATTTCCCCCTAGCGGAATGTCTATCTTCATCAGCCTTATGAAATATTCCATGCAGATCACGAATAGAAGAGGGAGATTGGATCCCCCTGCTTGACACCTCTGTTTACCTAAAAATATTTTGTGTGCATTCTGATCTCATTGAGCTGTTCTAAATCCACCATATTATATGTTCAGGAAATATTAACTCCCTTAACAAATTAAACAAGAAAAATCAGTTGATACCGTCAAATGCCATACTTATATCGATCTAAGACGCAAATCTTGGCCTCATGGTTTCTACTCCATATCTATTCAGTAACTCATGTGCAAGCAACATATTACATGCTATGTACCTGCCTTTTGCAAACATACTATGGTTGTCACTAATTATTTATGGAAACACCTCACCAATTCTAGTAATTAGAACTTTTGTAATTACCTTATATAACACTCAACAGCAGGCTGTAGGTCAAAAATCTTCTGGAACTCTTGGCATCAGTTTTTGTAATCAGTGTTAAAACTGTATTTCTAAAAACTTCATAAATTTTCCCATCATTAAAGAAACCCTGCACAAAACTAATTATATCATCACCTGTAATACCCCGCGTTTCCCTAAAAAAGGCTAGTGTAACCTTCTTTTCCAGGGCTCTTAGCCCTATTGATTCCTTTTAACATTTGAGAATTTATGCCTTTTCAATAGGTTTAATTAGCTCTGCTGGTTGCCACACACTTAATACATTTCCCAGCCATACCACTACCTTTTCAATTTTCTTCACCTTCTCATATTCCCAACTAAGATTGAAAATGTTTAATTAATCAATCCTCCACCAATTTCATTCTGACCCAGACATTTCTCCATCTATTTGCAAAGACATTATCATGCTATCGTACAACCTCATTTTCAGTGACTTTTTGTCGGTGTATCTCCCTCTAATGTCATTGCAGTTTAGCTTTCGGCTGGATGAAATAAAATTCAACCCTTTTTTTCTTTTTTGCATCCTCTCTATTTCTATGCTCAATACTCTGCATTTTTTTAAATCAGGTTCCTCATTCAGATTTTTCATTGCATCTTCCCGTACTTCTTATGCTCTCTCGGTCCGACTGGTTATATCAACAAACTCCATCTTGTTTAATATTCTAAGTGGTTTCTCTAATCTCTTCAGAGCTCTAGCCACATCATCAAACTTTTTCTTTTTTTACTTTCTCCATCCTCCATATTTTCCCTAGGAAAACTAGGAATTTTGCCCACATATTAAAAAATCAAAAAGGTTAGGACTCATTCTTCCACCTTTGGCTAGATCTCGCAACCATAAGTTCATTTTTTATCTCACATATTGCATCGTTATATATTTCCATCCATGCCCTGTTGATTAGCCGCCCTCTATCTATTTTACTTTGTACACTATCTCCATCAGACCTTCTATTGCTCCAAGTAAAATGTGAGCCAGTTTTAATTATCTTCCCTAACTCCAAATCCTCAATTGTCAATTGGAAGTCCTCAAATTCCTTTTCATCCACAGGGTTTCCTCCACTCTATAACCAGGCATAAGTGGAGGGTTAAAATCTCCCGTTATCAACCAGGGAAAATCTTTGTGACCTTTTGTCTTCAGAAACTCTCATAATGGTTCTTTCTTCTTCAATGTATTACAACCATAGACTATAGTGCAATAAAACCTTCAATTATCATCCGCTTTCCAACATTCTCAATCCATCCATTGTTCACTACTGTTCAAAACATTAACTATGTAGCCACCAGGCCTCTAGGTAATCCAAATTCTTGTTGTTTGTGATTGAGTTCCACCCTAGCCCAATTCTCCTCTATGTTTCAATTTCCTTCTCTTTTTTTTATTTTTGTTTCCAATAACCCCATAAATCCAATTTGGTTTTTAAGGCTAAACCTTCTAACCTCATTGTGTTTTGCATTTTTATTCCAACCTCTAATGTTCCATGTAACCAAATTCATTTATCAGGTGGTTCTTATCCTTCTTCCCACTGGTCACATTCGGGATCATTTCCGATTTCATCATCAATATAAATTTTCTTTCCTCTGTTTTCAACTCTCCTTTCACTCCTCAATACTTCATCATTCATCCACTTTTTTCAATTACACAAACACATGCACTTTCACCATTTTTTCCTTTGATCATCCATTTTTTTGCATGCACCCACCTGATGTCCATACATTATATAACCAAGACATAAAACGGGTTTCCATACAAACTCTATTTTCTGTTGAACTATGACTTTCTTATCATTAACAAAAAGTATTAAGCGAAGTGCATATATAACCCTACATAATTCATGAAAGTGCACATATAACCCTATGATAGTTAAAAGTGAAAATATAACATTGGATAGTTAGTTTATGTGCAAATATAACCTATCTGGCAGTTTGAGGTCGGATTATAATGAAAAGACCAATTTACCCCTCTGTAAAAAATAATAAATAAAAAAACTACTTTTCTGCTACCCTGCCGCCCTAATCTCCATCTCTGCTTCTCCATCTCTGCTACCCACCTGCCACCCTGATCAGACTATAATTTTTTGTTTCTTGTCCTACTTTTGCTTTTGAATCTTTTGACATTTCGATCTCTCCCCACCAGATTTCTATAACGTTGGAGGTGAGGTACAAGAGTAAGATGTAGAGCAAAAATGGAAGCCTTTTTGTACCATCTTCTTCAACAAGAAGGAAGCCTAAATCTTGCTACAACAACAAGAAACCCCCTTCATTGAACTCAACCAAGAAGCCGTTTTCCCAACCACAACCTCAGTCTGGGGAAAATCCCACCTCAAAACCCTCCCAAACATCGAAGCTTTCAGCTACTTCTGGTGTTCTATGAGAAATTCAGCCCATGGGTCTGAAAGAGGTGAGCCCTCTGATTTCAATTTTAGGGTTGATGGGTGTGGTGGTGGGTTTGATGGGTGACCGGAGGTGGTGATGTGATGCGGGGCTGTTGGGTAGCAGGTCAGGGTCGCGCAAGGAGTGAGGAAGGGGGATGCGGAACCATGGTAGCGGAGAAGGTGGTTGCAGAGTTGGAGCAGCGGCAATGGTAGAGGTGACGTGGTAGCACTGGAAGGGGTGGGGGTAGTGTCCAAGAGGTGATGGGCTGGTGGCATTTTTGTCTTTCAACTTTTTACTTTAAGCTAAAAGTGCATTTTGGTCATTTTCAGTTGGTTAATGATCGGAAATGGCCAATCAATGCCGAAATATAATCTTTACGGTTATATTTGCACTTATGTAAAGTAGTTAGGGTTATTTTTGCACTAAAATTATCTCTGGGTTATATGTGCACTTACTAAAATTATATATGATTATATCTGTATATAATGTGTGTGTTTCAACCTATTTTGGTTCACATTGGCAATATAATCTTATAAAATTTGAAAGTGCAAATCTAATCATATATTTTGATTAAAAGTGTCAATCCAACACTGCAACCAAATTGTGGCAGAAAATCTTAAAATGACCATACCCCTTTGAAAAAAAATCAAAAAATAAGAAAAACGATATTACCTTTCCAAAAAGTGCTCAACCCCCACCCTTCCCCGACGGGATGACTGGTGGCTGGATTAGATAAGTACTTTTTTTTAATATGATAGGGCTAGATCAACACTTTAGTAATAAATACATTGTTAAATCAACACTTATATATAAAAAAATAGTGTCAGATCACCACTACCATAAAAAAATCTTTTAATGAGAGCTCACTCCTCATAAATGTATCCTCATTACAATATCAGAATGTAATATATTATAAATATATTTATAGTTTGTATGTTAATTTCTAATTAATTAACACTCTCTCTATCCCAGATGAATTGACACATTTTAACTTTTGAAAGTCAACTGAATTAATTTTCAACGTATTAATATCTTCATTTATGTGAGTAAAAAAATATTTAAAAATAATAAGGGATAAATACATTCATAACCTTGCCTTTAGGTTGAAAGTGCGAATATAACCCCATAATCTCAGAAAGTGTCAATTTAACCCTAATTTTATGATGTATGTGCCAATCTAACCTTAACTTTCAAAAAATTTGTGCCGATGTAGCCAAACTCTCTAATTCCAACATTGATCAAATGAATTCCAACATGAGCTAAATTATTTTTCCCATTTTACCCTTTTTTTTAAAAAAATAAAATACAAAAAGAAAATTTCCCCCGATCTTCTTCTTCCTCCCTCCCGCCCGCCCTTCCTTACCCAAATCTGCTGTCGTGCTTCCATTGTCACCAGAATAACACGCCAAAATCCATTGTCTTGCATCAAATCACTGTGGGCAGAAGAGAACCCAACAAAAACACAGTGCTTGTGCAATTCGAGCAAGTCTGAGCGACGAAATTTTCCAAGTCTGACCCAAGTTTGGCTACTAGTTAGTTTTTTTTTCATTTCCGAAATATTCACTATTTTATTCCCTTCAATTTCTCTACTAAATACGCTATTACTGTTGTGGCTTCTACTCCATTTCCATTTTATCTCTGCAAATTTCTGATAAAACTCCCACTCCTTTCCCTCCACTTCACCCATCCCTCTGCTCCTCTCCTTCTTCCTCATATCCTCTTTCCTTTTAGTAGAGAAAATGAAGAATCCACGGTGCCAAAGAATACAGATGTTCCACCGGAAAACATACCATTCTATCTCCTCGTGGATTTTTCATTGAACATTGACGTTGATTTATTTGGGTAATTTACTGGAAGAATCGATAATTCTATCTCTCGTTCTTCCCGCTATAGATTCTTGAATTCAATGAAATTGGGCATTGGATGATTTTTGTTTGGGTGTCTGCTGTGTTTTTTCCAGCGATTTTCAACTCGAGCCGTCGAGAAATGTGTTGCAAAATGGAAGGGTTACTCATGGTTTACTTTCGCCGCCGCCCACCACTCCTGTCGTGCTCTGTTCATCAGAGATTCCCTCCGCCACTGGGGAAAGAAAGAAAAGGAAGGAACTGGTTGGGGAAGAAAGAAAGAGGGAGGATTTTCATTTTTTTCAAGTGAATGACAAAATTGTCTTTCCACCAAAATCCAGCTAACGTTGACTAAAAAATTAGTAGAGTCAAATGTTATTTTGACACTTTTAAGATTGCAGGGTTATATTAGCACTTTCAGTCTAAAGTTAGGGTCATTTTAGCACTTAACTCAAACATTAATTTAAAAATAAATGTTATGATGAATCCGACAATATTTTAACATGATAATAATCTTACATATATAATAATAGAATTTAATGGTCGAATTTGACTTTCAAAAGTTAAAATATTCCAATTTATCTTGGACAGAGGGCGTATAAAACTCGGTCTCCATAATGAAAAGTTGATCCCAACTTTAGCAGTACCCGAGTAGCAATATGAGTCGATTTCTAGCCACAAAGTTACCGAATTTCGTAAGGAAATTATTTACCAAAATTTCTAAATTTTCTCCAACAGGTATTTACCAAAATTTCTTATTTACGTAATGAAGACATATTTATAAGGAGTGGACTATTCTCAAAAAGATGATTTTTTTAATGCTTGTGCTGATTTGGCCCTATCTTTTTTACATAAGTGCGGATTTAACCCTATTTTTTTACTAAAGTGTTAATCTAACCCTGGTTTAATATTAAAAATACTTATCTAACCCGACCACTAGTGACGGGCGGCTGACGAAGGTGACCTACGGTCTGGCTGTAGTGGAGCCTAGGGGTATAATGGTCATTAAAATTTTAGTTTTAAACATAAGGGTATTTTTATCTTTTTACATAAGGTCAATGCCGAAATAGCACAATCTGGGTATATTTGCACCGTTGCTCAAAATCTTAGGTTCAATTTTGCATTTTCAAATTTTATAGGGTTATATCCGCACTTTCAAAATTTAATAGAGTTATTCATCCAGTTTACCCATAGTAGTTTAGATGATTTTTATAACATAAGAAAGAATGAAAGACTAAACATAAAATTATATAGAATTAAATTGTAATTTTTTCCCTTCGTGCTCCCACATACATGAAAAATTTTGTGCTCTCTATTTTATATTCTCTCCTCTTTCTTTCTCCCTAGATTTACTGGATGAAAAGAGAGAAAAGTCTAGGTTTTATTAAGTCAAGGTTTTATTAAGTCAAGGTGACCGATAACATGAAAAAATACCACGACCGAAGAGTACGGAAGATCCAGTTCGCGCCTAGACAACTGGTCATAAGAAGAAATGAAAAAAGTCAACGAGAGAAATAAGGGAAGTTGTCTGCCAACTAGGAAAGTCCATATAAAATCACAAAAGTACATGCTAGAGGAAGTTCTATGCTGGAAGACATGATAGGAAACAAGGTCCCTAGAAGATGAAATATTGTCAATTTTTGAAGGTACTACCGCTAAACAACGCTATAACGAATTCTCCATCAACGACATCTTCGTATTCCAGCCAGGGCATAGCATCCCACAAACAAGAGGCTATAGGTTGGAAACACTCTCATTTTTCGTAATCAGATACCCCGTGAGTCGTTCATCCAAAGAGAAAGATCAGGGCCATATATTTTTTTAAAATAAAAATTATGTTCAGATTAAAAAACATGGCATAACCATTCTCCGACGAAGAAATGTCTCATCAGAAAACGATCTCTCAAATGGCTAAAATCTCAATCGGAGGATAGTTATTTTGCAATGAAAATATGTCTCATCTGAAGACGATCTCCTAAACAAGTTGAAATCTTATCAGAGGATAGTCACTCATCACCGACGAGATATCTCATCAGAAGATAATTTCCTTAAGTAAAGAACTCTATGAGTATCTCCTTATAAGATGGCAAAAAAAAAGGATACAATGAAAGCACGTATGAAGTGTTTGAGTATGGAGACAACCACCTGGCTTAACCAAAGCCTAATCAGGTTTAAGTTTCCAAGGGAAATATGTTGATGATCGACTCACACTCCTCAAAATCTAAAGATCGGTTGGTGCTCACTCCACAAAGTCACAAGGACCGGAACTCACTTTATAAGGTCCTACTGAATCATACTTGCACTGCAAAGGATTTGTAAAGTCCAGATTTACTTAATTGACGATTTGTGGAAATTATGCAAATATGGAATAGTTATGTTGAAACATCATAGAAGAAAAGTTCGGTGGAATAAGGCAGGAGAGAAGTAATATTTCGTCCAAATGGTTTTTGATTGGAGAATATATCAATTCCT
>JAULKJ010214924.1:0-23250 GCA_032355405.1 Rubia balearica
GAGAAAGTTGACAAAAAAGTGTGCAGTTTGAACTGAGACGGAGGGAGTAGTGTCTTTTCATATTTTTTTTTATTTTTTATTTTTTTAACTCGGGGTATAATGGTCATTTTACCTATTTCCGGTCAATTTGGCGGTTGACATTTCAGTCAACGAAATTCAGGGTTATTTTTGTACTTTCATTTTACAAGATAATTTTTACACTTTCGACTAATATATAGGGTTAAAAATGCACTTTTCTCTTCATTTTTGTAAATATTAAACGGTGAAGATATAGTGTCTTGAGTTTTTGTCTTTGAATAATTATACTTTGCACTCATTATTATTCCAAGGCATATAGCTCCGAGAATTTAAGACACTTTATCATTTTGTTTCATTTTTTCATTAAGAATGATGAACTCTGGTGCAGTCGTTGAGGAGTTATGAGTGCTGATCAGGGTCGTTGGGCGGCATTGAATGTCCTAGATTTGAGGGTCTCGGAGAGGGTGATGATGTTAAGGATCTGGTTGAGTTCTTGAAGAATCAAGGCTGCTAGCAATTCTACTAGCTGCTGATATGCTAATCAGGTAACTGATTTAAAATTTTGATGCCTTTGAGACAATTAAGAATCTTTAATGTCTAAAAACTCACATATTTGTCAGTGACTCATAAAAGCAATGAATATAAATGTAAGGTACATTTAACTCACTAATTTTTGGGGTAATATGATCCATGACAACTTATGTGATTATCTTTTAACTGATACAGAGAAAGTAACATTTGGTGTTGTATAGAGAGATTACAAAATTTGTTCAGCGATTTACATTTCGGGTGGGGCAACGACTTACCTGCGAAAAAGAAAAGGAATCTATGTTATTATAATATGATTTTTATAATTAAGAATGTCGAATGAGTGAAATAAACGATGGGAAAATGACAATGGTAAGAAACATTAGGACCGAGGAGTGTTGTGTCTGTATATTGCTCGGTTTAAGATCGTAAAATACATTTGAAGAAGGCATCAGGGGGTGTTTACTTATTTGAGTGTAGCAGCTAAATATATCTCTTTGTAAACCACATTTCTTGTGTTGTTTTCAGCGGAACTGCTAGTTTTCTGTTGTACGATTAATACTTTTACATTTTCAAAAGTTTTACCTTAGGAAAGAGCTACATATAATTATCTATGTGAGAAAACAAATACTTTTAAGTATAATCCAACGTATTCTAATGTTTGCCATTGGGCTTTGTTTATTGCTAATGCAAAACATAAACGGACTGGAAACTGTATTCTCTTAAATGGTATAAATGTATATTCGTCGGAAGCTTTGATAGGAATGCGTGGTATGAAAACTTCTTTCCCTACATGTGAACCGAAGGATATTCTAGCGTGGATAATATTTTTTGTGAATTTTATGCATGTCAATCGTGTTCCATTACATAGACCATCTGTTGGATTCAAATTTCGTAAAAGCATTATTGGAATTATTTTTAAAGTTAGTACGTGAGGTGGTGAACTTGAAGAATTACAAGTTTGGAGAACGTTTTCGTAATTAGGTTGGTCTTTTATGTCAATGGCTTTGTTGATGCTAGAATTTTTTTCCAGTACCAGGGAAGCTTCGGATCATAATTTCATTTATTTGATCAACGTACTCATTTGTTGTAGTTGTTAAGGGTGCTCTATTTGTAGCTGTGTCGGGGTCAGTTAGGAATGTGTTAAGGCTAGGATAAACAAATTTTATGAGTGATTCAAGTGGGTCTAAATTTTATGGTCTTTGTAGTACAATGTCATCTGCCAATATGATTCTGTCATCATCGAAAGTTGGTTCTTCCCTGTCGCCAACTCTAAGTAAAAAAATGATGTGAGTAGGATTGAGGCGAGCTCTCATATTGACTGATAATTTTAAGTGTTCAAATGTTGGCCATAATTGTGCATGACTAATGTTAACAAAATACAATCTTCTTTATCTCCTTTTCAGACTATTATTAGTGTTTGGCGAAAATCACCTCCAAATACAATAACTTCGCCTCAAAATGGAAGATTAGATTCCATTAAATTTTTGAACACTTTGTCTAATGATTCTATAATATTCCGTTTAGTCATGGTAACTTCATCCCAAATAATTAGTTTAGCTTCTTTTATTAACCAGGTAGTCCCACTCTGCTTACTTATATTGCATGTATTTTCTTTGCTGTTTTTGACTGGTCTAAATTATTTTTTTATCCCCCACATACCATCATTTACCATCTTCTGGTCCCTTACAGCAAAACCATATTTTTTAGTACCCCACAAATTCAATGTGAAATTTTCGGTCTCCAAAACCAGATTCCACCTGGTTTTTCGGTAATCCTGTATTATTTCCGATAAAGCTAGGGGTATTTTTGTTATTTTATAATTAAAAACATTTTCAATTAAAAATTTCTTCATACACTCCACCAACAGATTCTTCCCACTTCGCCAACAGATTCCGTCGCCGCTACTCCTTTTCTGCTTCCACTCCACCAAAGAATTTCGGCCACCGCCACCACCACCACAACTTCCTGCAGCCAACTCCCACCGCCAGCCACCATGCTCTTGTGGCGACGCCTCTTTTTCACCGCTGTGAAATCCACTCATAAGCACCTACCCCAATCGTACCACCACACATTCTCCACCGCCTATTTCTCAACCACGTTCACAGTCAAACCAGAAATGACCCCCGCCCCCCCTGCCACCACCCTACCCTGCAACCACCCCAGACCTCCACCATCCAGCCGCCAATGGAAACCTTGAATTTGCATTCCTTAATTTTCTCAGCAGCGGGAAGAATATTTGCTCCTCCTCAATTTCTTCCACAGCGGGAAGAAGATGCATGTGCTCCCCAATAGATGATGCCCGGAAGCTCCACTAGCATTTAGGGTTCCTCGGGGCCGCAAAGTCATCAAGTTCCTCTGCTTCCACCCACTCATCTTCTCCGTCTATAGCCACATTGACGACAAAATGTGGTTAGGGCTTACCAATTTTGCAGAAAATTTAATTCTTGAATAGAGGGAGATCTCAATTTTCTCCATCAACGAAGCCCTTTAATGCCACCAGAAAGAATAATTGGGGTAATAGGAGGGGTAGCGACAAAGTGGAATAAGAAAAAGGTTGCGACGGCAGGAGTGGTTCGATTTGAGTGGCTGTGGTGGCCGAAGATAAGTGGCGGAGTGGAAGAAGAAAAGGGGTAGCGGCGGCAGGAATAACGGAGTGGAAGAGTGAGTGGAAGAAGAAATAGGGAACGACAGGGAGATGGGAAATGGAAAGAAAATGAAAAAAGGAAAAAAAAATTTTAATATGTAAATTATGAAAATTCCCCTAACTATATCAGAAATGATATCGGGTTGGGGACCAAAAGATGAAAACTACCCGAAAACCAGCTGGAATATGGTTTTGGGGACTAAAACTTTCACTTTGAATTTGTGGGGTACTAAAAACATGGTTTTGCTGTAAGGGACCAAAAGATGGTATATAGGGGCGCAAAAAAACAATTTAGTCTTTTGAATTTTGAATGTGCCATTTGACTTTCTGGTAGGATTGAGGTTGCAACCCCTGAAGTATCTGTTTCAAATGTTATACCACGTTTAGATCTAACATTTGCTAATAATTCTTTATACAAAAAAATTTACCAGTTCCTCCAGGGCCATAAATGAAAACAGTACTAGATTCGTTATTTGCTATGCGATCAATTATTTTGTCAAAAGTTTTTTTATCATGGTTAAGCAATTTTTCTGCAGTTGGGTCTTCTTCTGAAACAATGATCGTTTGTTCAGCAAAAATCTCTTCACTTTTTTTATGTTGTTCAAAAATAGAAGAATCGAAAGGACATAAATTGTAATCACTGATGCTTTTTCCCATGGCCTTTAAATAAATGTGAATATGTTGGAGCACTTTAAATTGTACTTGTTAATTTGAATAGTTTTTTTTAGCAATATCTTGTGAAAATGCATTTTCAAATATATTCCATAACCTTTTTGGATTGTTAACAATTGTATGAACCAGTAATGTTGCAAAAATATGTCTCAATGGTGAAGGCATTTGGAATGCGGCAGCTTCATTTAATGTATCTTCAGTCATATTGCCTGAATGTAATAATCCATTTTTTTCACAAGCTTCTCTGTAAGAGGTCAATACTATTCCAATGTAGGATTTAAGGTTGTCGAATGATGTTGGACTTCGAACATACATTAGTAAAGTTCGTAGGTAGTACCTCTCTCCTTCTATAGGGTGTGCGGAATATTGGCGACCAAACATTTTGCCTTTTTTTCATTTAGTCCAAATTATTTCCTTTGAGTTCCAAACAAAATTTTCTGGGAAGTATCTATACAAACAATTGAGTTTTTTTGCTCTAGAGTTAGTTAGGTTTATTTTAAAGAATTCTGTCAACATTGCATTTGACAAATTCTCTTTGTTGACAATTTGTTGTAATGACTGAATTTAATGAAATGTCAACGATTGGTGGTTTTCAATATGCACTTGTAGTGTCATCACAGGTGGATTCATTCTATTTAAATCAAAACTAAAATTTAGCAAAAGTACTTCTGGAACGGATATCCAACATGCTGAATGGAAAATTTTAATTTCATTATTAGCATTGTCGCCTTCTTTGGCTATTAAAGTGTATTGGATTCCGTCATGGCCTTTGTATATGTATTTATATAAATATTTTACAGCTTGAATTCTAGAGCAAACTTCAACGTTAATATGACAGTCATATTTGGCAAGTAAATAAGGATTATATGGAATTACCCATCGGTTATCTAGTAAATGATTGCGAACTCCTGTCGTTGAACCATTATCTCTCCTCATATAAATTGGATATGAGCTCCTTAAATGCTGTTTATATTCGGAAAGGATTTAGGATATTGGTTCTTGCATATACCTTTTTTCATGCATGGGTTGTATAAATTTAGAGTGGCGCATGAGCCGTGAATCATATGTTTCAAAACTAAAGAATAAAGATAGGGATATTTTCTCCTATTAGGTAATTCGTCTAAAACAAACTGATCATATTGCTCAGGGGAAAGAAGTTTAAAATTATCTTTCAGAATGATTTAAAAATGGGCATGGGGAAGGCCTCTTTTTCGGAATTCAATAACAGAGGTGTAAGCTGGGAATTTCCCATATAGATGTTTATCCACAATGTCTTCTTTAAGCATTTGCAATTTGGCGTGAAAGATTCTTGTTATTAAGTCAGGTCTGTTATGTCCTTCTTCATGGTTATGCACATGTTCTTTTATTTCAGGCCAGGAGGGGTTACACGTCATAGTTAAGAAAATATCAGGTTTGCCATATTTTTGTACGAGAGCTTTTGCATCCATATATCATTTTTACTGTTTTTAGGACCTCCAATAAATGATGGTAGTAGTATAATGCTTATATCAACTTGAGAGCCAGTAGTCAATCCTGATGATATACTATCTAAAAGACCTTGGTACATTTCAGCTCTTATGCGGCTTTAATGGTGTGCAAGAAATTCCAACCTTGCTGTCTCTATCTTTACATATATGTATACGCTGAATTGCTGATATGGTATTCTTTTGTGTAACAGAAATGATTTATCATCTTCTCTTAGTTGAAATTTATAAGCGTAATACTCCTTGCATGTTATAGCTGCTTCGTTCAATTGCACATCTATAATTGCTGCAATAATTTTTTAAAAATAAATGGTTCAAAAAAGAAATGGAAGGTAACAATGTACAATACACATATAGAAAAATTAGGTGACAATTGTACCTCTTTCTTCTGTATGTAAAATGTTTTCTGGTGTTAGTTCTGTTTGGAAATTAACTATTTCCCCCCTCTCGTGTTTGTTCAGTTTGTCTATTTCTAGTAGATGGTTTAATTTCCTTTATTACCGCGTGTCATCCTGTTTCACCTTTAGTGAAATAAGTGGGTATTGAAGAGCATCGTAACAGCCAAAATAGTGTTTAATTTTTGTTTTCTTCCCTCTTTAGTAAAGACATGTATATTCCTAGATGAATTCCCACATGTACCATCTGTTTCATTTCACACAGCAGTAACTTGTGAAACCGTTGGAAAATTGAATGTTCTTTGGTCTAATCCTGAATTGCTGCGAAAGTAAATCTGGAATTCATTAAGATCAATAATCTGAGTCAAACTCTTGAAATATCTAGCATATGGATTGTGGTCCAAAAATTTTTGTAATTATTTTACAATTGATTCTCTAAATTTGCTAGAGAGAGCCATTCGGTTTGCAATTTCATTTTCTGTGTCGAAAAAATATAATTGTACATTTTCAATCATGTTTACCTCAACGGGTATTATTTATTCATGTAATGATAAATCTTCCCTTGAGCTACGAACATATAGACCCCCCTGTCCCGTTTGCTTAGATTTTTATCGTAATTTACACTGAAAGATATGAATACAAACATATTATTATAACTTCTTACACATTGTCAAAATTCATTTGCTTCTTGATTGTTTATTGTGCATAATTTCACGAGGTTTTCCGGCATTTCTGAGCTAGCAAGTTTTATTGAGCCTCTTGCGCAACAAAAATTTGATATATATATATGAGTAGAATTTTATTGCATTGCAATATGAACCGATTGTTGTTCTAGGTAGTTTGATTGGTCTATCTGGAATTCTGTCGAAAATACTTTGTGAGTGATTTTCCCCCCTCTATTACTCTTAACATTTTCTGCTTTAGCTAAGGAGCTTGGTTGGCTAGAATTGACATTATTTATGTAAATAGATTGGGTGTTAGAGATGTATTCTTCATGTGTACAATCTCTAGTAGTTAGTTGTTGTCTGTAAGCAATTGTTGTGTCAGAGTTCGTTTCTTCATTAAAGCATGTTCTTCACCTGTAATGTTACCAGCGGGGGGAGATGATCCCCCAATGGATTAAGATCTAGTGGAAAAGATTGGACATGCCTGAGTAGGTTGAAGTTCTTTTGCTCTTTTATGATCAACATATTTTTTGACATACAACATTGATTCTTTTTTTTTTCAAGAGAAATATCTTGGGGTTTTTTTCCTGTGGAGGGAGAACACTATTATGTTCTTCAGGTCGTAGGCTTCTATTTGGTATGGAATGTGTACCAGAATACATATTATAAAATGAAGAAAATTCTGTGTTTTTACAATTATAAGGAAAGAATTGTAATTTACAAATACACAGATATGTACACTGGTCGGTTGTTGATAAATCTCCTATGCTTATATGTTGCATTGCATTGCTTACTCCCAAAGAAAGTAATTTAGACGTATTGTTCCTTTTGGAAGAGGAAGTTATTAGTATCTTCCCTGCAAGGTAAACAAACATTGAAATAATCATTGCTTGTAGTATATTTTCTTTCATAACGTTACCTTACTGTACTAGTAAAATTGAAAAGGGATTAAGTGAGCGAAAAAGGGAAAAATGCTACCACAGATACTAATTAAACTCTGTGGAAAAATAACTGTAACATAATCATACCTTTTCCATGTGGACTTCATTATGTGGAATAGCATGAACCTCACAATGACTGCCATTTGGTTGTTTCTTTTCTATGTGATACAAAGGTGGATTTCCTTTGTGTTCTCTGTCACTTGTTGGTTGTTCAACCATGGAAATAGGTAGATGGTTACTAATAGTGTCCATAAGATAGTCTGATTGTTTCATGAAACCATCGCCATGTTGACTTCCTTCGTCATTTGAAACTGAAGTCGCAACATCAATTACACTGATTGGGTTTTGTGTTGCTATTTGCCTCTTGAGTTTAACATATCTTTCTTGAAGGGCATTAAGTCTGGCCTTTTTTTTACTGCAAGCATATCTTGATAACTACTCCTTCTTGAGTTTCTTTTCCGATACTTTGTTCTGTCAGATGAATTTGGACCTTGTATCAATTCTATCACTAGAAGAAAATAGAAAATAATTATATGATTGAGGGATGGAATAAGTCTAGAACATAAAGAATTTAAAGTGTGGAATATATAGTTGCATACTTCTTTGTTGCAAAATTGCCCCATATCTGTTGCATTTATTCTTCTTGAAAGCAATTTTTTTTCATGCTCACGGTTTATCTAAGTAGATAATGTTGTGCGCAAGATCTGTAATTGTTTTATTCATAGTGTAGTTGGTCTATATAGTTAGGCTAGTATCCGCTTAGAGCCATGTGGTAGTCAACATGTGCTGTCAGATTTCATGTGCTTTTAATAGTGTTTCAAGTTAAGTTAGTCCTTGATAACTATGGTAAGGAATGAAAATATCAACATTAGATGTCAGATTTCTAGCTCATTAGACAGTGATAATTTCCAATTCAATAAACATGATTTGACCTTTGGTTTTAGATTTCCAGCTCATTAAAAGGTGCTTATTTCCATTTCAATAAACATGATTTGACATTTGGTTTTCCTTCTTCAAAATGCGTATAAGCTAATGTTGTGATTACTACACGTTAATTAAGGAAGAAAGAATAAAAAAAAGATTGGAATTGAAGAAAAAGTTCCACTGTCACTTTTTTAATAGCTAAGCTGGAAATTTTGAATAGGAAATCATGAAGACAATAAAATCTATCGTTTCAAAATTTCATATCACCTTTCAATAATTTTTAGAGAAGTGGGCTAGCGTGATAATTCCCATGCTGCAAATGTTATGGCAGTTCTTGATATCGAGCCTACTTAGCTGCTGGTATGCTTCAGCAAAAGCGACTGAAGCCGATGACGTGATCAGAGGACATCTTATACTTTCGAGAGCATTTAGTTTCACAGAGATAGGCAGGGCTCTTGGTCCACGTCACTGGAATGATGGAGAGGCAGATGACTTTGTCTGAGATTCTGAGGATACAATAAAGGTTAGGGTAGTTTGTGGAGAGATTACTGCAGGTGTCGAAGTTCCTATATATAATGTGAAAGGGAAGCGATGGTTACTTCTATTTCACATATTTCATAGTGTGCACAGGATATAACGAAGCATAAAGCATTGACATCTAACAGTACATGAAATCAACAATTGACTAACAATTAGAAGAAAAAGGAAACCATGATATATATCAAGCATCTTGAACATGGAAATAACCGTTTTGATCCAGGAAAGAGAAGAACATCCTTCTGTTGCATATTTCAAAAATTCACGAGATGTTGCATAATCAGACTATTTCCAAACAAAATAGTTATCACTGTTAACTATTTACAAAAAAAATATGGTCACACCCTCCAATACCTACTAGAAACATGGAAAAAATGAAAGTATACAAAATATGTTGAGGGAAATGGAACTGGTAAAGCAGAGGGTAAAAACTTCCTCTGAAATCCAAACAGCAAAAGAATAAGACATGTTCACTTCTTCTTCTTTCCTACATCTTCACACTTGAATTCCAATTTTCACTATGGGCTTGAATCATCTATTGGATATTCGTTCAGAGCAGGTGCAGTGTCTCCCATGATGACATTAGTTTTTGGAGTTTCAAGAGCTACAGTAGGGCTTAGTTCCACTACTTCTAGAGTCACCAACGAAGAAGTAGCGGGTTGGTCAATCTGGGAGGTTTGTGCAACTTGAAAAGGTTGCACAAAGGTTGGAACATCTAAAGCCAGCTGTTGTTGATCAAATTCAACAAAGCTAGTTAGCTCAAGACCAATCGAATTTCTAGCTTTTGCATAACTTCTTAGTCAGAAATAGATAAGTCTGCGCTTCAATGCCTTGTTTAGTTTATCAATATAAATGTCTAGCTTCTGGAAATAAAACAGAAGACAAGAGGTTAGAATAAATAGGATTCCATATAAAAATAATAATGAGAGTTTGTTGCGGAAACTATTGCATTTACCAATAATTCACTTGCAGTTACACCCAATAGCTTGTCAACCCTTTTCCTTTGAGGCTAACGTCAAAGGATCCACTCGCATCTGTCAGGCGGACAACGGGATGAGCATGTAAATTTCCCAGAAAGTTGCAAGCATCGATTAACACCTGGAGTATAAAACAAAAAATAAAGCTTCATATTATAATAGAGAAACTGGGAACAAAACTTATATTGAACTGTAACGGTTATAAACTTGCTCTTAAGTGAGAATCACAAACTCATGGATGTTAGTGTGCGTTCCTTGAGAAGTAACTTGAATTGGTGGAAGCATTTGTAGGAAGGAACAATGCATATCTGGAAGACAAAAGAAATGGTGAATTAAAACTTGAGGTAAATCAAAAGTAAACTAAAAAGATAGTGACAATATCTTACTGAAAGGAGCATTTTATTTCTCAAGGGAGGCATGAATTTCCTAAGCTGAAGTGATCTCAACACAATTATGAATATCAAGACTTAGAGGCCTTTTTACATGCTGAATGTAACTCTTCATGTTAACAGTAAACTGGAAAGGAATGCTCCCATACGGAAACCAAGGGTTAGAAACTGGAGAGATTCGACTGCTGCCAATGTGGTAGGTATCTAAAACCCTCAAATGAGCACTTAAATGTTTAATGTCACGGTTGTAAATTACAACCTGCATGATCGTTTTCTGTATGTAAAAATATTACAGGCTTGTATTTGTAAAAAAAATATGTAGAGAAAAAATGGTACACAAAACCCAACTCTCTGTCAGTAAACAAGGGAACACAGGGCTCTCTTGAGCTTCCAATAGATACCAACATGGCCTTCACTTACCAATCATGACTATTAGGCATCAAATGCTTGAAAAGGACACGACTATCCTCCATAGCTACAAACTGATAATAACAAATGACCAATTAGGTGCAAGGTTAAATGTAAGCAAAGATTAACAGTACCAAACAGAAAAAGAAAAAAGATTAGCCAAGTATTAAGTAAAGAACATTCATGTCGAAAAGGATAAAATACAATGAATCACACCATGAGAAAATAAGATCTAATAAAACATTCAATTTAATGAATCCTTCATCATGAAAGAACATGCCAATCTGATAAAGAAATTGTTATAAATGGAAGGCATGGAATACTTACTGATTTTTTTAAAAGGAAACATCACATGCTTCAATCAAAATGCAAACTGACCTTAAAACTATTAAAAGAAGACCTGCAACGCAAGGGGAAAAATATCGTACGAATGATGGAGTACAAAAAAGATTTCTTGTTATGCACGTATAACTTCAATTTGGATTCGGAATATGTTAACACATGCATGAAAAATGATATTTTCTTCTTACTGGAAACCATATCGGTTATCGAATGGGTATATGCAAAAAACATTTAGCTTCCTTACAGTAGATTATTTCCACAACCTTGGAAGCACAAATAAAATTTACAACTGAGGTCTAACAAAATCACGTATGATTGAGAAAAGGAGCAAATTTACTTACAAACCTTCTTCAGTTCCATCTCCATATTGGCCTAAGCAAAAACATAAGGATATAATTGAATATTTTTATTGGAGCATAAATTCAAACACATTGCATACAACATTGAAAAATCCAATGAAGAAAACTGTATTAGAACATTGGAATCGGAAGAGAAAAAAGAAAGGGAAGAAGAAAGTTCAACCTTTTCGAGCAAAACAAAAGCAGAATGTACAACTCTTTGAGGATGGATTCCAGAGGTTTTATAACCAGGTCTATACAAAAAAAATGGTGTGGTACACGCGTACACCATGCAGAGATTCAACATGCAGCTAGATACACAAATAGAAGCTGAAAATTTTGAATTTGGCATGTGCAAAATATGTGGAAAAATGATGACTTACTTTAGAATCTCGAGGAACAGAACAAGACAAACAGAGAAAAGAATGGAAGAGACACTAACACGTTTTCTTGAGTATTCCAAACGGAACAAGAAGTCACCAATTCTATAAAATAAATAAAAAGGAATAAAATAAAAAAGGAATACAGAGCACGTGGTTTTACGCTTAACCAATAATGAAGGAAGGAGAAAGAGAAGAACGTGGGGAAAAAGAAAGTTAATAAAATGGTGGTTTGATGATGTTTGACTAAGGAAAGGAAACGAAGGACAGTAAAAAAGGTGCATTTTGTTTGACGAAAACAAAAAACACTGTAGCATAGGCGTTCTCCTTTAAAAGTATAATAGATATTATTGAATAAGTGTGGTTTGTCTCCTTATATTTGTATTATTATTCGAGCGGATCATTTAGATTTTTGTGTTCACGATGATCACTCAATTTAGTTATTAATGTCATTATATTTGGTTCGATCTGGCTATACATATCGTGTGTCAAGTGTTTCGTTTATGTTTTTCTGCAGGTTTATCTGTGTTTTTCAAGATGATTACAATTTGGACAACATAGATCGTGTTATAGGTCAAGTGACATCACAATTATTGAAGATCCTTGTTCGGCATCACACAGATCGTGATGATACACTCTTTTCTACCAAGTGATCATGATTTTTTTTTGCAGGAAACAAGTTAATATCTTGATGGCGATATTACAGTTTTTATTGGATCTATCTGTTTGACATGTAATATAGATATCCTTGCAAGGGAAAGTCTCAAGAAAGGTAGCTTATCTATAAACTTATGGATAGCCCAGGGAGTATCTTACAAAATGGGGTTTGTTTTGTAATTAATAATACTTTAGGTCTTTAATTAAAAATTATAATTTATTTTTACAGTAATCACGTTATTTACTCTTTTTATATAATTAACCGTTTCATTTTTCTAGCTCTTCTCCGCCCCTTCTTTGTTTCTCAGGCGACGTTTCATTTCCCCGCATCTTCTTTGTTCTCTGCGGCTCTTCGTTTCTCCGTCGGCGTTGTTTTCTTTCTTTCCTGGAAGTTTCCAGCATTCGTTAATTGGAAGTATGTAAGATATTTGGGGTTTGTTTTCGGGCTGTATTATTACTTAATTTTTTTCACTTTATTTTCTCTGATTGCTCATGAACCGGTTTGATTTCTTTTAGGTTATATATCGCACAAAGCAAGTATCTTACAAAGAAATCGATCCAACTGGTGGCATTTATAAAAAACATCATAAGAAACCAATTTTTTCTCCAAAAACTGAAAAATTGTTGCATGCTTCACCTGGTATGTTCTTCTTTTTGTTGAATTCGTTCGTTGCTATTTTTTAATCAATTTGTCCTAGTTTTGTTCAGTCTTTCGAGTTCAGTGAGTTTCTTTACATATTTATTTTTTAAATTTTTGTTGTTGCCGCCTTACATGGGTTGCTCTTTGTATTCTTTTGCAATTTTACGTCTCTCTATTGTTTACATTTTGTTTACTTGTATGTTTTTATTATTTTAAATTAGTAACTGCAGTTTTAGTAAGGTCACATATGTTAGATTAAATTATGTATAAGTAACTTCTGCATATGCTTGAATTTGATGTTTTAGTATGCATTTGTTTACGTAAATGTTACATATGTTAGCATAAAGTATGTGCTAGTTATTTATACTTTGCCTGATTTTTAGCTTCTGCTACTATTATTTTTAATTAGTTATACTTTGCATTTATTTTGTAAAGTTATGTATATGTTAGTTTAAATGATGAATAAGTCATTAATCTCTGTATGACTTTTGATTTGATGTTGTGTATTTGTTTACTTAAAAGTTGTGTATGCTAGTCTATTGCGTGTATTATTTAGTTCTATTGTTCTTGATTTTTGCTATTTTTTATTCTTGATTCTTCATTTTTTTAGAACTGCATATGGTTACTTACATGTAGCATATGTTTACTTACTTGTTCCATATGTTAGTATCTTGTATGTACCGGTTAGTTATATTGTGTTAAGTTATTATCTTTTGTATGAATTTTTATGTGCTAATAAGTATTCTTTAGTTAAACGTTGCACATGCTTGCAATTTGTATATATATATTAGTTAGTTATACTATTTATGACTTTTAGGTTTGTTTATTTTCCGGGTGCTTTAGAAGAAGATAAAATTGTTGTTGTCAATAAGGAACCGGATAATGTTGATGGTGATTTTAAGTTTGTTTTACTTTTTTTTTCTCCTTGTCTTATTTATGTTATGTGTCTTTTAAAACAAAAAATGTAATTTTTTATAGTCATAAAACCACCATTAAGGAAATGGCACACAAAGGATTTGAAGGAATAAGTCACTCTTGAGAATGATATCAAGAAGATTCAACAATCATATGTTGTTGGATTTGGGTTTTCTTCTTCTTGATATATGTTGTTAGTTAACTATATATTGTATGAATTTTTGCTCATTGTGTATTTATTTTCTTTCTAATTCATCTTGTTTCTTACTTATATTTTTTGAATTTTTTATTTATGGCATAATTGTTAAATTGTATCATCGATCAACGAGAATACAAGGTGTTAAAACTCCCGATGTTCCTTTAGTTGTTCCTAAGGAGCAAAAAAAGAGGAAGTTAAAAGTTGTAGTACATAAAGGGAAGGGTGCTGATGGCGTATCATGTGAGATAGCAAGGTTTCAATTATGATAGTTCGGTGATTGATATCATAAATATTAGTAAAATTATGGGTTGTGTTGATAGGGATGATGAAGTTGGGGGTCGATTGAGCCTCAGGGATCGTTGGAGGCTAGGGATTTGCGGGATGCTAAGGTATTGAAGATGGTTTGAAATTCGAAGAAGGTTGAGGATGCGATGGAGGTTAAGGGTTCCAAGGAGGCTGAGGTATTTAATGAGGCTGGGTTTGTAGAAGGCTGAGGATTTGAATGAAGCTAGTGGTGAAGGAGTTGTGGATGATGTGAGCGGTGAAACAGTTGGTGTTGTTTAAGTTTCTGAGGCTGGTGGTGGTGGAAGTGGTAATGAAGTGGTTGGTTATGTTGTAGGGCTGGGGTGGATGGCAGAGTTTCAATTGCTGAAGATGGCGGTCATGAAGTGGGTGAAGGTGGTTTAAGTGGTTATCATAATGGAGGTAAATCAAGTGTGAAATAATCGGTGGAGGGGAAATTTAATTTTTGTGTTGATGAGATTTTTGGTGATTTGGATGATGAAAACATGAATGAAAATGAATAGGTTCGGGAGGATGATATAGGTAATGTAGGGGTGTCTTCTGAAGGATAGAAGAAAAAGAAGAGGAATCAACTGATATTAGGTCCTATGTTGGAAAGAAGAAAAAGTAAAAA
Source organism: Rubia balearica (assembly GCA_032355405.1). Classification (NCBI taxonomy): domain Eukaryota; kingdom Viridiplantae; phylum Streptophyta; class Magnoliopsida; order Gentianales; family Rubiaceae; genus Rubia; species Rubia balearica. The sequence continues at coordinate 14,973 of JAULKJ010214924.1, forward strand.
AAAAAGTCAAAGAAGCAAAATGTTAGTATAAGTCAACTGATGGGCTAAAGAAGAAGTTGAAGGAACAGTCTATTGAATGTGATGGGAAGTCCTCTAATGGACCACTACAGGACGGAGGTTTTGAAATAGTCTGGTTTGAAGAGGAAAGTTGACACCATGGTTGATGAATCCTCGTCTTCTATAGATTTAGTTGTGGTAGAGGCACGTCATGTAAAACAATAGCGCAAGCGTTCGAAGAAGTAATTTGTGGAATGTGTTAAATGGTGAGGACTACGCGTGAGATTTTTTTTTTAAAATAAGTATTTCTTTCCCAATTTTTTTGTTATAATATGTAATTATTTTTCTTATATGTTGCATATGTCTGTATTATGGGTTTACTTAGATTCATTTTTAATAAAAACTGCATTTATTTACTTATATATTGCATGTGTTAGTAGTCAAGGTGTTGTATTTAATTATAATTTATCTAATAGTTGTCTTTTTCAAATTGTTTGTTCAGTATTTTAATAGAACATGAATTTGTTTACTTATGTGTTGCATATTTTTATATTCAGTGTGTACTAGATAAATATACTCTGTCTACTTTTATACTTTTCCTTAATGGTTCTTCAGTTATTAGTTAAACATTGCATATGTTTACTTATATGTTGCAAATGTTTAGTATATATTGTATATTAATTAGTACACTGCGTCTGATTGTTGCATTTTTATTTGTTGATGATTATTTATTTTTTAGTGGGGCAGTGTATATGTTTACTTACATGTTGCATATATTAGTATCATGTATGTACTAGTAATATATACTGTGTTTGATTGTTGCTTTTTTGTTGTTGATTGTCTATTTATAATTAGAAATTGTATATGTTTACTTACATGTTGTATTTTGTTTTTAAGAATTGAGAAGAAATTATCTACAAGCTATTGTCCATCAAAGTTGAATTCTCTAATCAATTATTTAACCCTGGAGAAAACGCATGATGTGAAAGATATCAATTTTGGTGGGCTCCTCTAATTCCAAATCTCGGATTTCTCACTGGGATCATTGATGAGACGTCAAATGCATGTATTTTCAAATAATTTAACATTTTTTTATTGTCTTTTGGTTGGTAGATTGCTATATATAGATAGGTTTACATCATAAGGGGTAGATAACCATTTTTTATTTTCGCATCTAAATCTTTCATTTTGTAGCCTATTTTAGGTCTAATGTATATTTGGTCCTTACGAGCATCTAAATAATTTTTGTGATCTTCATTTGTAGATCTCTCGTAAGCACTTCAGATAGATTTCAGAAGGTCATTCGCAAGGATGGTAGAATATTGAAGACCACGAGTCTAAACGTGGTAGTTGATAGTTGCGCGAAGAAAGGAGTAAGTTCCTGAAAGTGAAACGATAACACATGCCATGTAACTTAGCACAGCCTGTGCTATAGCTCGTGCTAATGGAACGAGGCTAATGATACGGGTGGTGCCATCTAACATGGCCCATGCTCAGAAGATAAATAAAACCAAAGGCCAGACGACGGGCCGTGCACTTTGGCACAATCTGTACCCTCAAAAGTCGAGGATCGACACTCCAGACGATGGGACGTTCACTTTGGCACAGGTCATGTCATTAGAAACTAGGGAATAACACTCCAGATGATAGGTCATGCACTTTAGAACGACCCGTGCTATCAGAAAATGCAAGGAACATCCTCCAGTCCATGTCACGTGCCCCTTTGCTCGGGTCATGCTGGCCAACACGTGTACTATTGCACGAGGCGTGCCAGCATGGACTGCATTGCTGCTAGGGTTTTCTTATGTTTTTGGAATTTTAAGACCCAAAACGCATCTACTATATAAGTTAGCCTTATTATTATTATAGGGTTTTACCACCACTTAATTATTGTAGTTCTATTTTATTAGGTAGGAAGAGTTAAGGCTCTCTTCTCTCTTTATTTATTTATCTAGTTTTAGCCTTATGGCATTAAATCCAATGATTTCTTTGGATTTAATGTCTCTAGAGTAGTTTATTATCTTGGGTAGTATTTGTATTCATGACATGTTTTATGATTTTGTGAGATTTTTAATTACCCTATTTCTATGTCATATGAATATTTGTGCATGATATGTATTTTCCTTTCATGTATGATTTATGCCATGACATTCATTATGATGCATCCATAATTCTTTGCACAGTATAATATTGTGTTAGGCTATTTAATGCTATCTTGGGAGTGTTAGACTAACAACCTCGTAGGCTCAAAACACTGGGAGATGAGTGCATACATGCTACCTTGTACAGTATCGACCCAAAAACTGTTAATTGTAATTGGTTAGTTGTGTGAGTGATTGCATGTTAGGATTTGTTGACCGAGGCTTGCCATATTGAAACTCCTAACGAGGGGAACCCTTGGCTAACTATAATAGATAGGGATTGCAGTTTGTAACGACTGGGGTTGTATTGGCCCTAAAGTCATCACGAGATGCCAATTATTTTGCCTCTCTTGGCCTAGGAATGGTGCATAGTGCAGCTCTCGGGATGTAGCATCCTTACTCTCGTATCTAATGGTTGTTACCTACACAAGGCTAAGATCCTTTAAGCTGGGGCACTTTAGCATCGAGAGTGAGATGACGATGATGAATTTCGGTATCGAAATATCGAAGCACATACCTAATTACAGAGGTTTTAGATGGTTTTGAAAGGATCCGAACCTTTGTGTGACAAACATTGGGAATTACCGGCCATCTCCACACTATGTGACATAGGCATGCGAATAGGTTTATATGTATAAATGTGATAGTATAGAGGATGAAAGTCATTTGATCATTCATGTTACTCAAATACTCCCAATACTAGTTGATCATTGTTAAAACCTTGTTGCTTGCATGCTCAATGATGACTACGCAGTTAAAACCTCATTGCTTGCATAGATTCAAAACATATGATGACTATGCAACATGTGATGGACAATCCGAGGACTCATGAGTTAATTGATAACATGGTTGAAAACTTTATGAATAAAACTTGTTGCTCTCTTTCTTCATTCTCACTTAGAATTGAGGAAATTGATGATCTATTTGACATTGAAAAAATTGTTTGAAGGCGTTGAATATTTGTTTAAGATATTTTCAAATGGATGCATTGTAATCAGATTTCGTTATGGTTAATTGGTGTAGGATTTCTATTTAAGCAACTTTGAAACAGTATTTTGGATGTTATGACTGAAGTTTGTATGAAGCAAATGCATGGTTAATGTTAAGAAGTATATTTGTAAGCATATTAATAAGTCGTATTATTTTACATTACTTATTCCATTTCCATAAACTACGAAGTTTATAGAAAACATATGACTGATTTAATTTTACAAGTATCAGTTGCAAAGCAACTTATACTATTGCAAATAAATGATTTCCAGTTGAGTGTTTTTATATTTGAAATTAACTGTAACTAATGCAATTCATAGTTTATGAAGTTTTTGTTGTAAACCAATTTATACTGCATCTAATCTTCGATTTGCAGTTTAGTATTTTCACTGAAATTATTTGAAACCGATGCAAGTTATAGGCTAGGAAATTCTTGTTTTAACCCAACTAATAATGCATGTTATGTATGATACTCAATGAAATATAATCCGATATTATTAGGAAAAAAATGCAATATTTAGGTTAAGAAATTCAATTTGTATGCCAAATAATTCGACTCTTACAGTGGTTTTACATTTGGTGTTTTTGTGCCAATTTCAATAGTTTTCATTCGTGGCCTTTTTCATTTCTAAGCCTGATTTCAACCGTTTGTCGCTTACTTTTGTATTGACTAGGGATGGATCAAATACCTTGGGTGCACATATTAATGTTGAGTTACATTGGCTACTTGTGAATGACATTGGTCTCTAAAGTTAAAAAGTTGTTCAATTTTGCTGAACACGTCAAATATTGCTTCAAGAATTCATCTAAATTCTGAGCTTCCTTAACTTTTCTAGACTAAATTTTTGCATTTGATGGACATATGATTTATTCATGGAATTACACCACTAATTTTCTTTGATTGTTATTTTTGCTTGTCTGAGATCCGTGTATCATACTTCTTTTTGGGCTATCTTATCCAATTTTTGAGAATGTACTTCTCTAAGATCTTAGTAATAGGGTTGAGCTTCAAGACTTAAAGAATGTGAAAGAAAAGCATGCCTAGTGCTTCAAAGAATTTGCACTTGCACTGTACTTCAAGGAGTCCATTTTCATTTTTATAATCTCTCATGCCTTGTTTCATCATGTTCTAGGTTTACTTGAAACTTTCGTGAGGGTGACTCTAAGAATGCTTCCTTTAATTTTGTCTCCATTTCAAGAGAAAAATTATTTTTTAAAATCTTTATACAATGCAAGTGTGTAAACAAGTGCAACATGTTTAACCAAACATGAGGTTAACGAAAAAATATGCAATGTTTAATCGAACATATACAAGTTGAGTATTTAAAAATATGTAGGTTTAATTACTTTGCCCTATAATCTAACATGTACAAATTCATTAACTGCTGAAGTTATATTGGAAATAAATGTTTAGCGTAGGTGATGTGCACCATTATGCATGTGTTAGCCAATGCATTTGACACATTTGTTACCATCTTTTATTTGGTTGATTGCTAGTTTTAGTTAGGTTCATACGAAAAAGGTTTTAGACTGCCACTTTTGGTTTTTGTCTAAATCCCAAGTTTTGTAGACTTAATTAAAGCTAATGGACACTTTGTATTCACGGGCACCTAGATCTTCTTTTTTTAATCTCATTAGTAGGTTGCTCTGATTACTTTTTATCATCTTTTTGTAGAAGGCCATCCACGAGGATGGTAGAAGATATCGAAGGACATTCACAAGGATTGTGGTAGATTGAAGACCACAGAATCCAAATCCCGGTAGTAGATGGAATTCAGCCCAAGAAAGGCGGATTCGAAGTTCAAGAAGGCTAAGGAAGAAATAGAGGGATCGTTGTCCGAGGTTACACAGAGTTATGGGAAAGATCCGAGAATAATAAGCCCTTTTAAGTGGAACCATTGGATTCTTCTTCTTGAGCGCTATAAAATCACTACAAGAACCCCCAAATTGGATAAACGGTTCACCCGTAACGGAGAAAACAAGTCAGCCGACCGGATTAGCAATGGCCAGCACGGACCACACTAGGCCGGCATGAGGGCCTCACCTAGCTTGACCCGTATCATTTAACATGGTCCATGCCAGGGGTCCAGAATGAGTCGTGCCAAGCCTAATGTCTTTATTTCACTGCAAATTTGCCTAAGTAAGGGCACGAAACATCCCGTTTCACAAGGTCCGCGCTGTTTCAAGTCACAAATGCCAAGACCAGCCAACGGGGTGCAAAGAACAACATGTCATATGCCACGATACTGAGAAAAATGAGTTTCTACTTGATTGGGTGCACCAAATGACATATTACGCTGATCTGAGGAGCAAAAATAGAGTGTTGGCTGACGGTCTGTGCTGGTTGGCACGGTCCGTGCTAGCATGAGGCTGGCACGCGTTGTCATGAGGCCACAACTTATGCCAAGACCAACATCCTGCATTGGCACGAGGGGGTCTCGGCTGGCACGGACCGTGCCATATTCCACCCTCCGTGCCGGTTGCGGCTGCTAGGGTTTTTGGCCATTTTGGGGCTATTTTTAGGCTCAATTCCCTACTAATGTATATATAGACCTATGTCTACTAGGGTTAAATTTTATGCTCATTTTTAGATCTCATGAGTAGGTTAAAGAGGGAAAATACTCTTCCTTTTCTCTAGGTTCTTTTCTTTTCATCTTTTTATTTTTCTTTTGCCCAAAAGTGTGGAATCCAATGAAATACTTGGGTTTAATGGTTAGGGAGTAGGGATCTTACTTGGGGATAATATTTTTGTTTATGTTTTGATGTTCATTTGTTGAAATTTTTTAGATCGATATATTTCTATCTGCTTTTTTATTATTATGTTTTTTTGTTCTTAATATTCTTGTGAATTGCATGATTGTCACACTTAGTTCGCACACACCAAAATCTAATTTCATGTTGTTGCACTATTGCTACCCCCCAGGGAAGGAAACCTAATTTCGTTTGGGGGTAACGATGGGTCTGAAACCGTGTCGATGTTTGCACGTAGGTTGTCGTTGTTAACGTTACAATCGACCATGATCTAGTTAGCTGACTGTTGGGTTTGAAGGGTTGCGAGTAGAGATAACTAAAGTAGCAAGATACCTTTATAATCCTAGAGCCATTGATAGATGCCTACTTCCTTTGCTTTTGTAGGCCTAGGGCTAGTGCGTTCGTAGTGTTCCACCTGGGACTTAATTGCACGGGGGAGAATCAGACCTACACAATGAGCCATTACCATTGCACTCTCCTAGTTGCGGAGATGAGCCTAATGGAAAATTTAATATACGCACCCATATGTGACAGGGGGAATTTTTTACCATTGTCCGCACGATGTCTTACAAACACTAGATAAGGTATAGTTCTTTTATTTGATGAAATGGATGATCGAAATGACATTAATCATGTTTTGCAAATAATAACGAGTGTCAGTTTATATTGTTAATTCTTGTGACCATTTTCATGCTAGTAGTTATTTGTACAAATCCCCCCATGACTGTTTTACCAACACTGTTTATTCCTAACATGTGGTCAGATTGATGACCCGATCACGGTTATGTATAGTTAATTATTAGATTCCTAACATCTCTGTGGATAACCCCATTACTTTCCATTGTCTACTATTCTTGGTAGTGTAATAGTAGGAATGAGAGAAACATATAAATCTCTATCTTTGATACAGCCTCCTCTTGTGTTTTTAACAACGCTCGGGAGGGGGGTGGGTCAATTTTTTACGCCATTTCTGGGGATGTTAGTTTAATTTTTTAGTATTTAACTTGAATAGTGTTTTAGTTGAGTAATTAGTGTTGTTTTTTTTTTGTTGGTTTTTGTTGTCGAGCTTTCTTGCTCTTTTCCGGGTACTTCTAACCCTTTTTTCTAGTGTTGTTTTTAGTTGGCCACTGTTTTATTCCTGGTTTATGGTACATACCCGTGCCAATAACTTCAGAGTTTTACATGTCCAACGGATTACATGGGTGGTAAGCGATGAAGGAAGAGGAGATCTAGGCCGAAAGTTCCACAAGAACCACTTTCGATAGTTGTAGAGAAATTAAAAATGGTGGAGGATAACCTACTTTGAGGGAGTTGATGGCTCCAAAATTGGAGAATTAAGCGCTTTGCATCATTTTCCCACCATTTCCACCCAATGTGATGCGTGAATTCAAGATCCATTGCTTGCTGAAGTTCTATGGGATGGCCGGAGAAGATTTGAACAAGTATCTTTCAGAATTCCACCTAGTTTGTACCAATATGAAGCTGGCAGGTGTTTCTGAGAAAGATTACAATCTGAGGTTGTTCCTTTCTCACTTTGGGATTCCGCCAAAGATTGGTTATACTATCTACCGCCCGATTGTATCACCTCAAGGATGGATATGAAGCACAGATTTCTCGAGAAATACTTCCAATTTTTTAAGTATGTGGGGTTGAAGAATCAAATTTCCAATATCGACCTCTCAGTTTGCTAAAGAGTCCCTCTACGAGTATTAGGAAAGGTTCAAGAGGTTGTTGCTAGTTGTCCGTATCATCCATTCAAGGAGGAATACTTGGATTACTATTTCTTTGAGGGGTTGTGCAATGATGACATGCATATAGTGAACACCGCTTGCAATGGTTCAATCGTCAACAAGAGCCCAAGGGAGGAAATGACACTCTTCGAGGAGATGGCAAATGGAACAATGCAGTTTGGTACAAGATCAAGGGTGAAGCCCGTGAAGGAACCGTCTCAACCCCCTAAGTTAAATGAGAAAGTTCAAACTCTCGTCTCCATGATGAAAGAGTTCATGAAAAAAGGAGTTCGACAAGAAAATTCTGCGACATTTGCAGCCTTGATCATCACACAGATGTTTTCCAGCAAGTGGTGGAAGATATGGAGGAATTTAAAGCGTTGGATTTCAACAATGGTGGAAATAGGCCATAGTGTTCTAGGGAACAACAACAAGGGTTCCGGTGGAACAAAGGAGGCGAAAGGCAAGATCCCTACGCAAACACCTTCTACCGAGGTACCATGATCACCCCAACTTCCGTAGGTGCCACGGGAACCAAGTGCAAGGGTCAACCAAGGCGGACAAGCTCCACCTCAACCTTATCAGAGGAGAGAAGGGCTTTCCAACAACAACGTCTCACTTTACATGTCGGACCGAGAGGAAATCCTTGAAGAAATCTCTCAAATGGCT
>JAULKJ010215033.1:0-12823 GCA_032355405.1 Rubia balearica
GGTTTGACTCCAAAAGTCAAACTAAACCTTTGGCTGGGACTGAGGGAGTAATTTTGATAGCAATTCCAAATTTCTGCCAATGTGCAGTTGGATGGCTTGTCATTTTAAATCTTTAAGCTGTTTAGGATGCCTTAAATGTATCACACACACAAGTGATTTAATGCAAAATTGAAGATTGTGTTCAAGGATAAAGAAAGAAGAAGGTGGTATAGTTTTCACTTTCATGATAGATTTATGGATATCTAACTTAATTTGTGGTAGTTTCGATGTAAGTGTGATCATGTGAGGATGCTACTCTTATTCCATGGTTTTGAGTTTTAAATTTAGATCACCAAATGAGGAAAATAATTGTTTAAATTTCTTATTTTCTTTGAATATTTCTGATATTTGTTTATACTTACCTGAAATTTTACATTTGAGTGTAGGGGAAGCACATTCTCTCACAGTGGAAAAGATTTTGTTTAAAGAAAGATCAGAATTTCAGGAGGTTTTGGTTTTTCAGGTTAAGATTTTTACACTTCTTTCAATATGCCTTTGTTATAATTATATATCATATTTTTTTCTTTGGAGCTCACATTACTTTGCTTCACCTTGCAGTCGGCATCTTACGGAAAAGTGCTTGTGCTAGATGGTATTGTCCAGTTGACTGAGAAAGATGAGTGTGCTTATCAGGAGATGATAGTTCATCTTCCTCTTTGTTCCATTACGTCTCCCAAAAATGTAACCATCCTGATTTTGTCATGGCTGTCATAAAGTAAATCTTTCAATGTGTAGAATTCAGGAACATTTCAGTTCTTTTTTTTAATAGTATTTAAATTTAATGAACTCTCTTTCATTAAATGTCCCGTGATGGTTTAAACTTGTGTCTTCTTTGCCATTGTTGATGTTTAAGGTTAAAATCAGAAGCCCTTTATCTCAGATGTAATCCTTAATTCCACAAATAGTATTGGCATGTAAAAAAAGTTAATGTGATGTTAAACTATATAATTTTGAATTAGCATCTTATTGTAGTCAAGAACTGTGTAGTCAGAAATCGTCCGCTTGGGGTCTTATGTAAATCGTGGAGTTTGGTGTTCAACACTAGACAAAATGTCTGCTTTCCTATAGCTTGAGGAAGGGAGCTTGAAAATACCAAGTAGCATTTTTTTTAACGCCCATTAGTATTCTTTTATTTACCTGCTCATCCCATCTACTATGAGTACTGGTCTCTCTCTAATACAATCGCCAATTACAGGTTCTTGTTGTAGGCGGTGGTGATGGTGGCGTTCTAAGAGAGATATCTCGGCACAGTTCAGTGAAGTCAATTGATATATGTGAGATAGACAAGATGGTTATTGATGTAAGTGTTGAAGTGACGCATCCTTGTTACCAGGCATTTAGTATCTCTGTTACTAAGTTGTTTTGTTACTGGTTATAGGTCAGTAAGAAGTTCTTTCCAGATCTAGCTGTTGGTTTTGATGATCCTAGAGTAAGACTTCATGTTGGTGATGGTAGGTGAACTCTCCCTTTTTGTCTTTTCAATTAATGGTCTATGGTGTACAGTGTACTGGCTATTACTCTTTCCTCTTGCACGTTCATTTCTTTAGTCTTTCTTGTTGTTTCTGTGTCCATCTATGAAGGTAGTGTGGTATCACAAAGGCAAGTTATCTTCTACTAACTGTAGCATGTAAGCTGCTGCAGAAAATTTAAAGTTATTACTGTATCTTAATTTGTCTTAATTGTTCTTTTTCGTACGCATACTGTGATAGTGATCTGTTTTTTTGTTATTTGAACAGCTGTTGAGTTCTTAAGGAGCACACCTGCTGAGAAGTATGATGCTATCATTGTTGATTCTTCAGATCCTGTCGGTATGTAAGTTTTTAATATTTACCTGCACAAATTGTAGTGTAGAAGGAAAAGCCTTTCCCATTTAAGGTGTCAAAATATGCAATTAAACTACTTTCATTTTTGCATGCATTGAAGTGGATTTCCTGTGACATTAATTGTGCATATCTTTGCAACCCCTTTTTCTTGTATATGTGCATTATCACTCCTTTGTATCTTCAGTTGCAATGCAGAAATTTTTTGGGTGCCTGTTTGTAGAAGGTTTCCTTTTCCCTACATTTGTCACTACCAAGTACCAAACACATGGACTGCATTCATGACAGTAGTACATATATTTTGCAGTGATGGGTGGAATTTGGGAAGTGTGTAAAAATGAACTTTGAAGAGCTTGTAAATTTTTGTTTCATTTTAATTTATTCAGTGTCAACGAGTAATGTGTAAACTAGAGTAAAATGTCATGTTTGACTTTTCATTCCGGCATTTACTCTACTTGATTGAAAAATGTGATATAAGATGTGATAGGTTAATGCTGAGTTCTTTTTGATTTGCAGGTCCTGCTCAAGAGCTTGTAGAACAACCGTTCTTTGAAACAATTGCAAGAGCATTGAGGCCTGGTGGGGTTCTCTGTAACATGGCAGAAAGCATGTGGCTCCATACTCATCTTGTGGAGGATATGATTTCCATATGTCGAGAAACATTCAAGGGCTCTGTTCGTTATGCTTGGACGAGTGTGCCGACTTATCCAAGGTGTTTCATTTTTACAATTTCCTAGCACTGATTCGGATTAGTTTTTTTTAAAGTTTTTTTTTTAGGAAAAAAGTTGTTTGTACCTTTGGTTAACCTGTTGTTATAATGTCTCCATGTTCAGCGGTGCGATTGGATTCTTGTTATGCTCTACTGAGGGCCCAGAAGTAGACTTTTTGCATCCTGTCAATCCCATTGAGAAGCTGGAGGGAGCAATCCATCAAAAGAGAGAACTCAAATATTACAATTCAGAGGTAGATACTTGTATTTTTCCAATCTTTGTTACACTTGTACGCAATATTTCCCACCTGGTAAATGGAAATTTGAATCTACTCCTTAAAACACGAATGTATGCATGGAATTCAGGGTTTCTAGTGGATTCTCTAGTGAATCGACTCCTGGGGAAGGGTTAATATTTAGGATCTGGTGATATGGGGATTTCTGTTTGCATACTCCCTTTGTTTACACTGCTTTTGGCACTAGATTTAGAAGATACTAAATAAGTGTGGAGGAAAATGAATTGAAAGAAAGAAAAGTAAAATGAGAACTCAAATTAACCTTAAACTTGCTATAATTAGAATGTGTCAATATTAGAAAAACATCCCAAATTAGAAAGCGTGTCAATATTAGATAAACGGAGGGAGTATATGGTTCAATAAATGTGCTTATACTCAAGTTTTTGTCTTCAATGGTCTGAGGTTATCATGAATGAGGTAAAAGGGGAGTCGATTTTGTGATTCTTGAAATTGTTGATGCCTTCTTAAATAAGCTAGGAATCTTGCTCTGAGCTTTGCACACTTGCATGTTTCAATTGGTTGTTATGACAGATCCATAGAGCAGCCTTTGCCTTGCCATCTTTTTTAAAGAGAGAAGTCAGCTGCCTTGGAGAGATCCGGCCACAAGAGTTTAAACTGTCCTCAGTTTGACATTGTAGTAGAGTATGTAATTATCTTAACCTGTTTATTCAAATCTGGGGAGGATGCTAAGATAGTTTACCACGGTGCTTGCGATTTCAATATTTAGATTTGTGAAACATCTAAGACACTAATATTCCCATAACATTTGGAGTTTCGATTTACCTATTTTCCGGCTGGGAGGGGTAATTTGTTCGTCTTTAGTTGCCGGTCTTGTGACGGAATATGAAAATATATGTGCTCTGTAATCCTATTTCGGCTATTTTCTCCGCTCCCGAAGGTAAAGTATTGGTAAAGATAGTTTTCCATAGCCTATAGAAAGACGGGTTTGATTAGAATAATAAAAAAGAATAAAATTTTAATTGCAATATTAAAATTTTATTATATAAAGTGTAGTAATTATAAAGTTTATGACCTGTTTAATAAAACCAAGAAATTTTATCTTAATTTCTTTTAATTTGCGATTTATATTTTGGTCTTTCTATGTCGTATGGAAATACCGTATTTTAAGAGATGGACTCATTTTCAAACCCAGGGGAAATTTATACTCCCCGTCCCGTAAGTATTGACATGTTTACTTTTTCACGGTGTTCAATGATCATGTTTGACTGTCAATATTTCTAACTACATACAACAATCATGTATAGAAAATTGATATTTAGAAAATATATGTTAAACACGGATCTAATAATATATCACATGATATTTATTATGAATATAGTAATTTATATTTAGAGTTAAAGTTTAATAAATGACAAAATCTTGGGAAAGACCGTATGGAAAGACGGGGTTTAATTAAAATTATAAATTAAAATTATAAAAGGTAAAAGGTCTTAGTTGCAATATTAAAAGTTTATTATACAACGTGTAGTAGTCATAAAGTTTATAATCCGATTTATGCAAGCCAAAGATTTTATCTTAATTTCTTCTCATTTACACTTTAAACCTTCGTCTTTCCATAACTTTGGAAAGACCGTATTTCAAGAGACGGACTCTTTTAAAAGTTAAAACAAATAATAGTGTGCATTAAATGTGAAAATATTAAATATTAAAAAATATATTAACTTTTTAAAATTTAGTTGTATGTTTAATTTAACAACTAAAGTGTATAACCTGTCACAAGATCCCTTCCAAAAAATAAATTACTAAAATGTTTAGTCCCTTCAGAGAAAGAGTAGAGACAACATAATATTCAGGTACTCCATCTCAAGAAAATTTAGTATGCTAGGAGATTAACTATGATAACTATGATAAGGTGATGGTCCAATAGTATTTAACAAGTTGCAAATAATTTAATAAAAAGGAAGAAGAAATAAATTAGAAATAAAAAATTACCTTTAACTTCTCCATCCACATACACTTGTCATGGTATTACTAGACCATTGCCCCACATACTTAAACTCCTAACATACAAAATTTTCTGCTCCATCCCTCACCTGCAGTGACACTATTCGATTAAAATTGATTAAATTTAATTATAAAATATTAATAAAATACAAGTAAAAACAGATCATGTGATGTAATGTTATATTCTCTACGATATTTATTTTTAAAATAATAATCTTTTATAATTTTTATTTGTAAAAGATTATATTTTTCACCAGTCTTACAAAAATTGACACAATTTATCTTTTAAAATCAATTGCGTCAATGTTTAATTTCTATAATATTTTTAATCATGTGTGTAAAAGAAAATCTAAAAAATAATAATCTTACAAATAAATTTAATAATATAATATATGATAATAGTCTTTTACATATAATAGTAAAATAAAGTGGTTAAAGTTGGGTCAGTTTTGACTATAATAATTTCAATCATATCGGGTGGAGGGTCCGAGGGTGGGTGTATTATATTAATGGTCAGAGTAGGTCTTATGATAGATGACTTGTTTAATTACGGACAGTTCAGAGTAAGTCTTTTTTAACTGATACTGCATTTGCTAAATTAAACACTAACCTTTAAAATTTAAATAATGTATATTTAACATTTAATATTGTACCTTTTATACTACTATAATAATTCTTATTCACATTCATACACATGTCATCACATATTTTAACTTACGTATAAAATATAATGTTTAAACGCAATGTCCTATTTTAGACCAACTAATCATTATATAGTGTCATTTTATGATCAGTACAAACAATAGAATGATTTGATATTTATTTTATTTACTGCAGTGAGATATCAATAATTATGAAAAATCTTTTCAAATGAATTTCAACATATAAATTAATAATTAAAATTTGATCTTAAATTTTTTTTAAATGAGATTTTTATGATTGACATAACCATTAATTGTTCTAACTGTAGACTTTCTCATATTTAAATTTAAAATTATACTTTTTTAACTTTAAAAAAAAGGTAAATTGTGTGTACATGTACATCAATTCGTGGACAACCCACCTTTTCTTAAACTTTCTCTAATGGTCAAATATCTCATGACCGTCTGAGGCAACGGGAGAACATATTTAGTGTTTCAGACTGTGGCCATTTTCGAAGAATCGGTCAAATCCATCGTTCTCAACTACATGCCGCTGCTATTCCTGATCGGACGTCCCCACCCCCGAACCGTCCAATTCATCAATGTCATCTCCAGTACTTCACGGCTAATCAATCATCCCAAACTATTAAACCATCATGACTCATTGATCCGACTCCACTCGTGGACAAGAGAAAGAGGCGGAATAGACAACTCCACGGCATTTGATTTAATGGTATTGAAATTAACGGTCGGAATTATTTAAACACATGTTTTTAAGGTTGTAAATCTAGGGATTAAGTTATAAAGTAATTTCCACATCTTAAAGAGGAAGGGAAAGAAGAAAATAAACTCACGTATTTGATTACAAGTCTCATTTAATGATGCTCAATTACTCATCAATCATAATACCTCGTTGGATTTTCAGCTTGAGTAAGTTTACAAGGAAACGTAATTTCAGGGAGATGTCAAAATTTCATTATTTAAATGAGAGAAACACAGAAAGCAATGGAAGGCAAGTGCTAATCCCATTTTTTTGCATGAATTAAAAACGGTATTTCCATAACTTATGGAAAAAATCAAAGTTTAAACTGTAAATTAGAAGAAATAAAGATAATTTTTTTGGATTGCATTAATCGTGTCATAAATTTATAACTACTGCACGTTGCATAGTAAATTTTAATATTGCAACTAAAAACTTTCACTTTAATATAATTCTAATTCAATATCATCTTTCCATATCTTTATGGAAGAACGTCTTTCTCAAAAATTTATCAAAAGTTAATAGAAATAAACTAAATTTATTTTTTAAAAAAAATTGACAACAAATTTAAATTATTTGAACTAAGCTGATACGCCAATTAGAGAGATTCGATGAGAGATCCGCAAAGTCACAAAAGTAAAGTAAAAAGGGGAGAGTATTTTGCAAGTTCGTTCAGATGGATTCGTTGTCGGTCAAAAGAGTTCATGAGAGTCATGCGACTATGCCGGGCCGTACCGACTATCCACTTGAATTCAAAATTCAGAACTTAGGCCCAAAACAAAATGTTGAGGCCCATGCATATTACTGTCTAGTTCGCCCATTATAAAAATATTAAGGCCCATTTCTTTATAATCTGTCATAAAACAAGGGAGTTAAAGGTCTTTTGGCATCTTCATCACAAATAAGAAAGGTAGAACAAGTTGGGCGATACTGGAACTTCATCGAGAAAGTTCCATCAACATCATATCAGTTACCAAACTGATTCTGTTAGCTTCATTCAGTTAGAAGGGATTAATTAGTTGGTTAATTCCACCAGTTGTATGATAAATAAGGATTGAAGGGGAGCAATAGGGATCGGTTGGTTAGTTTCTGATCACTTTTGGCATAATTCATCCTTCTCATCTTCTCAGATTCTCTTCTTTCTCGTCTAAACTCTGTTCTTCTCAGCCTTTGAGCTGCAATTTACATTTATGCACTTTTAATAATTCAATTCGTTACAATTGGTATCAGAGCCCGACCTTCCTTGGATTGAAAGGAACTCGGTTGAAAACGATAGAGAAGCAAATGAAGGATTTGGAAGCTATGGTGACCGGAATGTTCCACGAGATGAAGGAGCAAAGCGCAGGTCTCAAGTCGCATGTGGATAATTCAATGGATGAACTCAGAGTCGAAATAGCATCTCAACATCTAGAGTTGGTGAAGCAATAAGCTGAAATGACGAGGCAAATCCAAGGGTTGTTGCAAGGCTTACAGAACGCTTCGAAGGAGAAGGAATCGGAACGAGAAGGACCTACAACTGGAAGAACTTCATCTGAGGTATTTTCTATACCTCCTGACGATCGATTTAAGACTCCTTTCCTATTTTGTAAATGCCTAAAGTAATGGTTCAGAATCATGTTGATAATGATGGCTGGAGGTCAATAATTGGTAGAAATGCTGGTAGTTTGCATCCAAAATTAGAATTGTCTACTTTCTGTGGTATGAAACCAAAGGATTGGCTGAGGAAATGTGAGAAGTTTTTCGGATTTTTCCAAATTAAGGATCCTGAAAGAGTTGAAACGGTTGAACTGTACCTTGAAGGAAAGGCTGAGATCTGGTATAATTCTGAAAAATTGCATAATAATATCTCTTTGTGGAAAGATTTTCATGATCCTGTTCTGAAACGTTTTTCTGAGTATGGGGGTAGAGACGAAATCGAAGAATTCAATAAACTGTATCAGAAGGGTTCAGTGAGGAGTTATCAGGAAGCTTTTGAGGAACTTAAGGCCATAGTTCTGAGTAAAAACCCCTACCTAACTGAAGGATATTTTGTATCTAGTTTTATAAGCGGGTTAAGGGAAGAACTGAAACCGATGGTAAAGTTTTTTAGACCTGTGACACTCCATGAAGTGGTAGAAATAGCCATTTTGCAGGAACAAAATCTGGAGGCTATGCAGAAGAGAACCAGAAACACAACACAGGGAGGACATACTCAGTATCCTAGAACCGAGGCAACTAAGAATTTGGGTAAGCATGAACTTGGGGAAAAGAGAAGTTTTACTGATGGGTTTAGAAGAATATCACCACATGAGCAACAGTTTAGGAGAGATAACCACCTCTGTTACAAATGTGGTGAAAAATTTGGACCAGGGCATGTGTGTAAGTACAAACAGGTTCACTGCATCTCCAGTATGGAA
This sequence comes from Rubia balearica, assembly GCA_032355405.1. Taxonomy (NCBI): domain Eukaryota; kingdom Viridiplantae; phylum Streptophyta; class Magnoliopsida; order Gentianales; family Rubiaceae; genus Rubia; species Rubia balearica. Next base: position 8,627 of record JAULKJ010215033.1, read on the forward strand.
ACTGAAGAGGAAGGGGAAGTATGGGTCACCGAAGCTGAGGATGAAAAGCTAAAACAGTTAGAGGAACCTGAACACATCGAACTGAAAACGGTGGGAAGCACGGATATGGCTAACACCATCACTCTCTATGGGTATATGGGACCTTATAGAGTCAATATGCTGTTGGATACAGGCAGCAACGATAGTTTCATGGATCATAAGGTGGTTAAAAGGGTAGGTCTGAGGGAGGCATATACCAGGCCCTTCATTGTTACCATAGCAAATGGTACCCAGGTTAGAGGAGACACAATCTGTCCGGAGGTGGAATGGAGAGTCCAGGACCAACTTTTCACTTTTAATTTGAAGGCTATGGACTTGGGAGAGTTAGATGTGATTTTAGGGGTTAATTGGATGAGACATATTAGCCCCATAGCATTTGATTTCAGAACTAATGAGGTCACATTCAGTAGTGAAGGATCAAAATGGAGGCTGCAGGGGAATTACGATGATACATATCTGCATTTAATAAGAGGTTCAGAAGCCAGAGAATTGACCATGCTGAGAAAGAGAAAATCGATGTACTATTTGTTGAACCAAAACCAGGAGAGTCGGAATTTTGAAGCAGAAAATGAACCAAAGCATCAAGATCTTGGGAGTGAAAGTTTTGCTGGGGAAAATGGTTATATTCACAAGGATGCGGATGGGTGCAACTTTGATCAAAAGCTAGCTTTCAAGTTGGGAGTTATTGAGGAGCAAGTTGATGGAGAATTAAGTGCTATTCAGGCAAAAAATGAGGATAATAAGAGTAAGGTGAAGAAAATTAAAATCGGCAAAGAACATAGCTGCAACCAAGATGGAACTGAGATTGAGCAGCTCTTCAAACAGGTTCTTGCTGAATTTCAAGAAGTCTTTAACGTTCCCACTTCTTTACCTCCTGTTAGAAGTATTGATCACAAGATTATTTTGAAATCAGATGCACAACCATTCAAGGTTAAACCTTACAGATATGCGCATGCCCACAAGGATGAAATAGAGAAGCAAGTAGAGGAGCTAATCAATAATAAGGTGGTGCGGGAGAGTAACAGTCCCTATTCTTCGCCAGTACTATTAGTCAAGAAAAAAGATAACAGCTGGAGATTGTGTATCGACTACAGGCGATTGAATGACCTCACAATAAAGGATAGATTTCCTATTCCCATTATCGATGAACTTTTAGATGAATTACTTGGAGCTACCTATTTCTCTAAGTTGGATCTTAGATCGGGTTATCACCAAATTCGAGTTAGGAATGAGGATATACCTAAAACCGCGTTTCAAACGCATCATGGTCATTTTGAATTCCTTGTTATGCCATTTGGCCTCACTAATGCTCCGGCCACTTTTCAACCTCTAATGAATCAAAATTTTCAGAAATTTTTGAGGAAATTTGTATTGGTGTTTTTTGATGATATTCTGGTGTATAGCAGCACTTTTGAGGAACATATTCAACATGTTAAACTAGTTTTGAAAACAATGAAGGATAATCAGCTCTTCGCCAAATCTTCAAAGTGTGTATTTGCGCAAAGAAAAGTAGAGTATCTCGGGCACATCATATCTGCACAAGGGGTGGAAATGGATGAGCAAAAAATAGCTTGTATTAATGAATGGCCAGTGCCAGCAAATCTGAAGGAGTTAAGAGGGTTTCTCGGTCTCACCGGTTACTATCGAAGGTTCATTAGGGGATATGGAGTGTTATGTAGACCTTTGCATAACTTACTGAAGAAAGATGCTTTTAAATGGTCAGAAGAAGCTACTGAGGCCTTTAATAAGCTTAAAAAGGTCATGACTTCTGCTCCAGTTCTTCAAATGCCAGATTTTTCAAAACCATTCGTTATTGAGACAGATGCCAGTGGTATTGGAATGGGGGCAGTCTTGATGCAAGAAAATCGACCAATAGCGTATTTGAGTAAAGCCTTCAGTGACAAGAACAAAGGACTCTCCACCTATGAAAAAGAGTTACTCGCGTTGGTATTGGCCGTCGAAAAGTGGAAGCATTATTTAGTGGGGAATAAATTCATCATCAAAACAGATCATCAAAGCCTCAAATACCTATTAGATCAGAAGATTCACAATGCGTTGCAGCATAAATGGCTCACCAAATTATTAGGACTTAATTTTGAAATCCAATATAAATTAGGGAGTTCAAATCTTGCTGCAGACTCATTATCTAGAAGAAGGATCGAGGAGTTGAACTCAGAAGAGAGCTCAGGGAGTTTAATTTCAGGAAGGAGTTCAAATGACTGTCCAAAGGATATGAGTGAACCAAGCGATAAAAATAAGGCGAAACAGGGGGAGCAAGAAAGGGTTGAAGCTGATTGGGAGAAACAAACAGAAGTGCATTGGGACAGCAACTCACTTCAGGAAGATGAAAGTACAACGGGGCTTCAAAATTTGTTAAATTTCAAGAGAACACACCTGGAGAACAAGAAGGTTCAGTGGCAAATGCAAACTGAATTGTGCAATTCTGAGAGAGGTAATGAAGAAGATCAAATTGAAACTTTGCAAGCAGAAACATGCAATATAGAGAAAAGCAAAGAAGTAGCTCAAAATGGAAAGTTGCAATGTTATGTGGGAATTTTGAATTCATCTTCGGTAATACCCTCATGGTTTCAACAAATAGAAAGCAGCTACATTGGAGACACTAATGCACAACACCTCATTGCGAAAGCCACAATGGAACCAGGTACTTCACACAACCTCAGTTACAGTTCCGGAATATTGAGGAAAGGAAAAAGGATATTCGTTGGAAATGCAGGAGGAATTAAGAAAGACATATTGGCTGTTATGCATGCTTCTCCGATCGGGGGGCACTCCGGGCAAAGTGCTACAATAAGAAGGGTTCTATCTTTGTTTTGCTGGGATGATATAAAACAGGACATCATTGAGTTCATTAGATCCTGTGAGGTTTGCCAGAGAAACAAAGGAGAGAATTGCCACACCCCAGGACTTTTACAACCTCTTCCTATCCCTAATTGTGCTTGGAGGCAGATTACAATGGATTTTATAGAAAAGTTGCCGTATTCAAAAGGATGTGATACTATAATGGTGGTAGTGGATAGGCTGACAAAGTACGCCCACTTTATTGCTTTAGCTCACCCATTTACAGCCCCTCAGGTAGCTAAAATTTTCATGGACGAGGTATACAGATTACATGGATTACCCGAAACAATCACAAGTGATAGAGATAAAATCTTCACCAGCCATTTCTGGAGGGAAGTGTTTGAAAAACTTAAGGTTAAGCTTCAGTTCAGTACAGCCTATCATCCCGAGACGGATGGCCAAACAGAGAGGGTTAACCAGATTCTAGAGGGGTATTTGAGATGTTTTTGTGGCGAACATCTTGATAGTTGGCAGGAATGGTTGAGCTCGGCTGAATGGTGGTACAACACAACTCACCATTCTAGCATTAATATGTCCCCTCATGAAGCGTTGTATGGCACCAAACCTTTGTGCTTACCATTGGGCACTCTGACTGATTCGATGGTTCCAGCGGCAGAGAACTTACTACAACAAAGAGAATCAGTTAATCAGAAGTTGCAGGTTCAGTTAAAGAAAGCTCATGAACGCATGAAATTCTATGCGGATTCAAGGAGAAAGGAGAGACATTTTGAGATTGGAGATTGGGTTTATTTGCGATTGCACAAGAACAGAAAACAAACGATTCAGGAGAGAGCTTCAACAAAATTGTCTCCAAAGTTTTATGGCCCTTATATGATTTTAAAAAGGGTGGGAGCAGTGGCTTATTTCCTCAAATTACCATCAGGTAGCAAGGTTCACCCGGTGTTTCATGTTTCATTGCTTAAGAAACATGTCGGACCAACTCCAACATCAGCTCAATCAATACCTGAGTGTGACGCTGATGATCTAACAATATTGGAACCTGAAATGGTGCTTCAACGCAGATTAATTGAAAGGGAACAACTACAAATGGTGCAGTGGTTAATACGGTGGAAGAACCTCCCACCTGAAGATGCCTCCTGGGAAGATGCAGAGTTCATAGCTAAACAGTTTCCACATTTTAGAGCTTGAGGACAAGCTCAAACTTAGTGATAGGGATTGTCATAAAACAAGGGAGTTAAAGGTCTTTTGGCATCTTCATCATAAATAAGAAAGGTAGAACAAGTTGGGCGATACTGGAACTTCATCGAGAAAGTTCCATCAACATCATATCAGTTACCA
>JAULKJ010215143.1:0-13945 GCA_032355405.1 Rubia balearica
TCAATTTATGTACCAAACCCTCCCAAGCCACTATATCTAAAAAATCTAAATTAAGCCACCGATGATTGATTCGTTCAGTAACTTTTTTTTATCCCATTCGTACCATCGATGTATAAAATGACTAACTCAAACTTAATACGGATGACAAAATAATGACTTGCCAATTTTCCACGCATTTAAGAGCAGTCCAACTTACTCCGAAAGAGAGTTTTTTTATAAGGATGACACTCCTTGGTTGTGAACTTTGTTCTTAAGTTGGAATTTATGAGATAATCAATACATGTTATTTCAGGCATCATGCACGTATTTGTTTTGATAAAAATGTAGACCAAGTGAATGAGGAAATGAATGCATAGTATCACACAATGATCGCACACCAGTTTATAACATTGCACGTGCAAAACACGGACTTTGGCATTGTATCAAATGAATATTTAAATAATATTTTGGATCACATCCCGCCCATTGTTTGCACAATAACTTTACCTTAATTTGGATGGAAACATGAACATTTAGCATCTCAGTCCATCATATTACACTACAAGAAAAATGACCAATTACTTCGCCCCTTTGGCCTCATTTTTTCCCCTATCATCAAATAACTGAGGTAAAAACTTCTTTTACATCGGTTATTTTTCTCAAAGTGAAAGGTTTTATTTACCTCGTTATAAAAAAAACCGAGATAAATAATTAGCTTTTTAACTCGGTTGTATTGAAATCACAGTAAATATTCTTGGAAAAAAAAGTAAATAGTTTGACCGACGTAAGTGCGGCGTCGGTAATGTAGGTCGAAGAAAGCAATATCAGTTAATCGTCACATGACCAACGTAGCATTGTTTATTAGGTTAGCCAATTGACCAAAATCAAATTATTTTACCCACAATTTTTGTTCCCTTTCCATTTTTCCTCTTCAAATACAAAAATCAAATTGTTGATGGAGGTCAATAGGATTTTTTATTGTGCTTAGTCAATTACCAAGTAAGTATTTGAATCCTCCAATTTGTAGTTTCATCTTCAATTTAGGTTCTAGGTTTGTTCCTTTTGTATTAGGGTATGTGTTTAACTATGGGTTGATGGAAATAAGGCATTCCATTATTGGATATGGTTGTAGTTATACATGAGTATGGTAATATAATGAATGTGTACATATATATATATACATATATGTAAGTTTTTGATATGCATGGAAACCATAGATTGAACGAATGCAGGTGGATGTATTTATTGCTCAGATATGTCCCTAAAGAGTGTGTGGTTGTTATTATATTGAAGGAATATATATGGACAAAGGCCATTGTTTTGATGAAGATTGAACTAGCGAGAGTTATCAAACTGTTGTAGCTAACTTCATTCAATATGCTGCAAAGGAGAATTTGTCGTACGCATATTATCCTTGCAAGAAGTGACAGAACACCGTTATTCATGAAGAAGAAACTGCTTTGAAGGAACACTTATTTATATAAAGTTTTGATCCAACATACAAAAAATATTTTTTGCATGGATAGAATTTGGATGAGCATTTTACAAATTAATTAGAGGCTAAGAAAAATGATAGGATGGATGAGTCAGTAGAGAAGATTGTTAAAAACTATAGTGGAAATCCTAAAATAATTTCATACCTCCATTGACATAATGAGACACTTCTATATGATGGATGCCTTGATGGAATGACGGTATTGAAGGCTACGTTACAGTTGATGAATGTGAAAGCTAATTATTCCTATGGTGATGTAGTTTTATCTGGTTTGTTGAAAATGTTGAAAGATATGCTTCTGGTTGGCAATAGACTGCTTGAAATGGTATACGAGGCATAGAAGGTATTATGTCTGATGGGCATGGATTATAAAAAGATACATGCTTGTCGGAATGATTATATCTTATATATGGGAGATAACTTGAACGCGGATGAATGCCTTAAATGCAATGCTCCAAGGTTTAAATTGAAGGAGGTGGATGTTGATGGACATATTGGTAATCGGCAGACGAAGAAGGTTCATGTCAAGGTTGTTTGGTATCTACCTATTATTCCTCTACTAAGAAGAACGTTTGAAAATCTAGAGGATGCAAAGTATTTGAGGTGGCAAGCAGATCAGACAATAGTTGATCTTGAATTCATAAGCCATCCGGCCAATGGTGATTAGTGAAAGAATATCGATGTGGCATTTCCAATCTTTGGGACTGAGCCACGTAACTTGAGGCTTGGTTTCTGCACTGATGGTATAAACCCATTTGCTAATATGGGTAGAAATCATATTTCGTGGCCGGTGTTTGTAATGATTTACAACTTGCTCCATGGTTGTGCATGGAAACGAAGTACATGATGTTATCTTTAATGATCTCTGGTCCGAAACAATCGGGAAACGATATTGATGTGTACCTTTCCCTCTTGGTTGATGACCTAAAAAAGATGTGGGATTTGGGAATGAGTATGTAAGATGGATTTTGGAAGGATTTGTTGATTTAGAGCCACGTTGTTTTGTACCGTTAATGACGTTCCCGCTTATGGAAACCTGTCTGGCTATTTCGTGAAAGGTCACATGTCTTTCCTCATTTATTTAGATGGAATGGATTATTTTCATTTGAGACATGGAAGTAAAACAGTGTACCTTGGGCACCATAGATGCTTCCTAAAACTCATCGGTGGAGGAATCAACGTGATGAATTCAATGGAAAGGTTGAGTTGTCACCCCCTTCCCCGTATTAATAGGTGCTTCAATCTTTAATATGTTGCAAGATGTACGTAACAGCTTCGAAAAGAGGAAAAGGAAACCTAAAGTTTCCAGTAGTAGGCAGAAGCGGTCCATATTCTTTGACCTACCATATTGGGAGATACTTGACGTCCGACATTGTTTGGACCTCATGCATAATGAGAAATTGTATGCAACAGATTTGTTGGTACTTGATGAATATCCGGAGTAAGATAAAAGACTGTGTCAAATATGGGAAAGATATGGTTGAAATGGGAATTAGACGTGACCTTGCCCCAGTCGTGAAGGGGACGAAGAAGTACTTGTCTTCAGCTTGTTACACACTTTTAAAATCTGAGAAAGACTTCATATGTTCTAACCTGAGAGGTGTGGATGTCTCAATGAGGTACTCATCCCGGATTAGCAATCTGTTGTCTGGTGAGGGATTTAGATTAGGGAATATGAAAATGCATGATTCATATTGTTTGTCCCGATGGTAAATGCAGCAGGAAACAGTTATTGTGTTGGAGATGTATTTCCCCCTTAATTTTTTGAAATCATGGTGCACTCTTTGGTTCACTTTGTTCGAGAAATATTTATTTGTGGTCCTATTTATCTTCGATGGATGTATCCCTTTAGGAGGTATATGAAGATATTTAATGATTATTTGAAACATCAATTTCACCTGGATACCAGTATGGTACAGAGGCATGTCACTGAAGTGGCGATAGATAACTGCATGGAATTCTTAAAGAACGAAGGTTTGGTTGGTGTACCAAAATTGTGCCATGGGGAGAGAGTGGGTGGCAAAGGTTTGTATAAAGGAGTAACTCTGGTATTAACCTATGACGAGTTGAAAAATGTTCCCTTATACGTCTTGCACAATTCAGATGTGGTTCTCCCATTCATGGATATGCACATGGTCTCTGTCAAAGAGCAGCACCCCGGTAGGTCAGAGAAGCAAGTACTTGCAGAACACAATCACACTTTCATTGATTGGTTACAGGAAACAGTAGTCATAGAAAGTCACGGTGAAACCTTGAACTGGTTATCCCCCATGCTTTGGGCTACCACGATTTCTTTCACTGGCTATGAAATGAATGATTTTACCTTCTCAACTCTTGATTGGGACACACACACCATAACTAAAAATAGTGGCATTAGCATAGTTGAAGAAACGTTACATGTCAACAGGGAAAAGGATAGAAATCCAGTGTACGGGAAGTTGTCCTACTATGGGGTGGTTGAGAAAATTTGGGAACTCGTCTACATGAGTTTCAGGGTCCCCATTTTCAAATGAAAATAGGGGGACAACAATTCAGGTGTATCAATCGACGACCTTGGTTTCATAGTCATTGACTTGATAAAGACATGTTCAAATGGCAATCCTTTCGTCATTAATTCATGGGATAAACAAGGGTTCGGTGTTGATGATCCTCATGATTCTGGTAAATCAGTGATCATTCAAGGCAACAGTAAAGTTTTGGGAAAACTTAGTCCATTTTGAGTGTCTGGCATTATTCCACAAAAGCTACCTAGCTCAAGCAACATCGACCAAGAAGAGCTAATTGGGGTGGACCTAGCATTGTGGAGAGACCACGAGGAAGGCGCATGAACTGAACGAAACCTCAAGGAAAAGAAGAACAAGAAGAGAAATAAGTTATAGAATAATGTAGAAAACATTTTAACAAACCTTGTACGCGGATTTTATGTTATTTAGGTTATTATGTAATTTTTAAATCACATGGCATTGCTATTTTGATTCGAATCACATAAGTGATGCCAGATTGATAATTGACGATGTCTCCGTACTAGTAGATTGATGAAATTAAGTTGCCGAGCTCTCCCTGCTACATCCCACATTGTCATTGTGCTCTAGAAAAACACCGATGGAGACATCACAAAAAGCATTGGTAAGGTATCCGATCGGAAGCAGATTCTAAACGTACAAAATTGATTTAATTCTTGCAAACTCACACATAATTCAATAGGTTATTGGTTCAACCGAACATAAGAATGTGACATACGTGCGACATCGCATCCTACGAAATGCAATTGAATAAACATTTTTAAAAATTCAACCAGAACTTGGGATGAAAAACTACAAGTCGTCATTCCAAGTTCACAACAGCCAAGAACATATGAAAAACATTGTACCTATGTCAATGTATTCTACGACTAGTAATTAAGAGCATAACATAATCATATCTTAGCATACCTTTGCTAGCAGGCCAAATCCAATCAAAAAGTGCAACACAAGTCATTATTCAAAAGCAACATGAGCAGCTAAAACATAATTCATGAGATATCATCATAAAAAATCAAGGGAGGTTATCGGGCATGAGGTGCGTCCCATCATCCTCCGTTGAACTATTGGTAGCCCCCGAATCCTCATCCTTAACCTCATGAACAACCTCTTTGGCAACATTATCAGCCTCATGCTCACTGAACTCTATTTCTTCTTCACCACTGGCCACTGAATCGGACCTGTTGTCCTCGGAGTCCTCCAAATATTCATCTTCAACTTTCTCATTTCCTCCGTTAGTGATAAGTGCCCTCATACCCGCCAAATCCCCCAAGATACGATGTTGGTTTCTCTCCAAATGCAGCGCTAGGAGTAGAAGGTGTAGGATGGCCAGGGGTGGAGTGCAACGGAGTAGCCTCATTGTTGGGGGTGAATATCAAATCAAGATTAACATTGGGGACATTGCGATCAATCCAAACCCCCAACTTCTAGTGCTAATGCTTCTGGCTAAAGTAGCTCACATCGTAGTACCTCCGCAAAATCTTCTTGATGGGCACACCCTTCTTTTCCATCAGGGCAGTGACTACATTCTCATATGGGAGGGTTTGACTCTTCTGTGCAACAACCACAGTGTAAATCTCCTGGATGATGTTGTAGTCGGGGTCAATGACCTTATTCTCCGCATTGTGCCACTAGAGAACAGTGTTGTTGATTGTAAGCTCGGAGAGATGGCTAGCCGGAAGGAGGAATTGGACGATAATGTTGTACATCATCCTCTGCTAGAGTTCCAAAACATCAATCTTGATGTCTCTTGGCGTGAAGATACCGTTTCCCGGGTAAACCTTGAATTATTTTATCACCATCCGGTTGGGGTCCAATGCCCTGGACCCATCATCTTTAGGGACCCTATTTGGTCACGAGTCTCAGCAGTAGAGATGTAGTCTTTGAAATGGGTTCTTCTTATTTTCACCAACCGTGTACCCGATCACCTCATTGGTGGTTTCACTAGTCAACTCTATGTTCACCCCGTTCAATCGGGTCTTGAATTTCCTAGAATTTGGATAACCAAAGTTGGAATAGAAATCCTTCACCTCGGCCTCATAGGTGGGCTTATCCAGGAAAATCAGCCCCTCCATCCCTGATGATTTGAATGGCTCAAGAAATATGTCTAGGTGTAGTGGTTGCACATCCTTGTGCTTCATTGCGATCACCTCCTTAATCCTCATTTTTCTAACTGGCTGGAAGCACTTTTCATTTTCCTTGGTGATAAACCACTTGCTGTCGAGCGTTGGTGGTGGAGGGGCTCTACTGGCATTCATCTTTCTGGAACGATACATTCCCTCTCCACTTCCCTTGCCACGGGAACATCTTGTAGTTTGCCTCACTGGCATCTGTGGGACATTCACTTATAAAGTATTCAGTAGTGTGGACAAACATTGACTGATGTAGGTGATAGTATGACCGAACTCGCTAGCGTGTCGCTTAAAATTCAGTTAAGAAGAAACAAAAATGATGTTCCACATTTTTGTGTGAACAAACTCGCTAGCTTGTTGCTAACGATACGCTTAAGCAGAGTAGTATATGTGAGGTTGCACAGTATGTCTACTGATGAAACAGTGTGAGACATGCAAGCTAATGGTCAAAAAAAGATATCTATCACATATACCCCTAATTATGAACACTTACGACACATGCATGCAAAAATAAAAATTTTAATGCCCACATCCACCCCATTTCATCCAAACAGAACACCATAAACCACTAACCAAAGACACCTAAAACCTAATCAATCAAAAAAACAACTAAAAACACATCCTAAATCGAATTAGAGCATCACATTGTGGTAGAACATGGCATTTTAACCGAAAAATTTAAAAAAATATGAGAGAGGACGGATTTGTATTCTTACCTTCGTTAGAGTTCAAATGTTTCAAATTTGTGGACTTTGATCCGATGAATGTTTTTCTAAATGGAATGGGGATTTTAAATGTGGAAGGATTAGCGGTTACAATCGACGGTTAAGAGGCAGATTTTTGGGGAAAGTTTTGAGCAGTTGAATGTGTGAAGTCAATTTTGGGATTGGAAGGGGGAGCTATGATAGTTTAAATACTCAGACCTATATGGTGTCATTTAATCGATGAATGCGACGTCACCAATATGTCGTATACCTAATCGATACTAATGAAATTTGATCGATTAAATCAACGATGTCAGAAATAAGGGTTACTGGGCCATATTGGACAGCGATCCCACTTATCTCAACAACTTAGTCTTGGTCAGCAGTGGGTTCAAACCCTAATTAAAGATGTTGATATTCATAATCTGATTTAGAAAAAAGGAACCAAGAGCAAACATGGATTTTGATATTATCAATTCGCAGACATGTTCTTGGTCTCCAACATACTTATGTTTCATGCACAAGGAAAATATTGATAAAGGCCTGTTACATCGACCAGGTATGAAGAAGTACAACCAGGTGATTTTGAGGCCATAGAATAGACATAGGGTAAGAAATATTGGTTTAGTTCTAAAAAACTATTGCTTTAGTTAGATATTTGGTATGTTTATTTTCTTGTATGACAGACAGTCATGGACTAAAGTGATCTAGAAATTAGTTGATTGTTTTGGCTGGGAATGAAGGCTAAACTTGTATTTTGGTTTATTGTTTGAGTATTAATAGAAGAAATGTTTCCCCTCATAATCTGATTTAATGACAGGCAACCAATAATCTATCAACGTCAGAAAGAAGAGTGAGTGGGCCAAAAGGGACAACGGGCCCACTTATCTTAACAATTTGAGCTTGGTCAACAATGGGTTAAAACCCCAGTTAACAAGGTCGTTATTCATAATCATATTTAACGACAGGCAACCTAAAATTTAGCGATGTCGCAGATTTGAATGGGCCATAAATTAATTTTTTGCACAAATTCATAAATGCAGTAGCCCACGGGCAAGGCCGAAGGTATTTAATTTTTAAATGATTTAAATTAACATTTTCAATCACAAAAATGTAAATAATTATAGTAAATAGGAACGGTTATTCGAATTCATTAAACATTAGCTATTGTTATAGGGGTCCATCTAGAATGTGCTTGTTTATAAGAAATTTTGGTTACTCATTAATTTGCAGTCCACATTGTGATTGTCTATAACTACTTGTCCACAATGTTAACAGTAGCTTAAGTCTATTTTGAAACTATTACTCATGTTCATCAGTTGAATGTTTATGAAATTGAAAGTCAAACCTAAAGTAAAAGGATTGACTCTTTCTGGAGATAGCTAGAGTACCCTCCCTAATTGTTGTAATTAATATCAATTTCTTTCCAGTTGCATTGCACGGGATTGGCTACAGGTAATTGATGATTGTACTGCTATTGTTCGAATGATTACTTGTGGAGTAGGAATGACTATTCGGAGGGATAATAGAAGAACCATTTTTCTTTGGTGTACTGCTATCATATATTTCTGGGTAACATTTTCTATTCCATGAACTGATAATTGATTAAGTAAAATTCAAAATAAATCAATCAGTGTGGAAGGATTGACTATTCCCAGGGATAAGGGGAGGACCCTACATAATTGGGAATGGCGAATACGAAACATTTCCGACTAGCATTGCCTATACATGGCCCTCGATAGTCCTGACCATTAAATCATCATAGTTCAAAAGATTATTTGTTTATAGAACCCTTTAGAATTGCTGTAACTGGTATCAAATGCTTACCAGATACACTTCACCCAGGTCCTCGACAATCTTGAAAATTGAACCAACACGTTTCAAAAGATTACTTGTCTCGAAGGTTTGAATGTTTGTGGGGATAAAGGGAGAACCCTATTTCATTTCCATGACTGGTATCTTTTAAAGTTTCAAGTAACGTTGCAAGTATATGGCCCTCAACATTCTTTACATTTGAACAGCTACTGTTCAAATAATTACTGATATAATAAGAATCATTGTTCTATGATTTAACCTGAGATAGATCTCCCTTAAATTGTTGGGGACATATAGATGTTTCAAATGACATATGAAATTACATACACTAAAACAACCGATAATATTGAAATAGTAATGTTCACCCCATTATTAGTGTAATAGGATTGATGTTGTAACTGAGACTCGGATATAACAGACCATTGACATACATATATTCTATAACGATTGTGAAGTTGTTAACATTACCGGTTGCATGAAATTCATGAATCCCATTTTATGAACTCAAACATATATATATAACTCCTAGAATAGCATCAGATACAACTGTCGATGAAGAACATGTAATTTCCATATATAGAACTGATAATGGAAAACCTATGGATACCCTCGTTGGCGACGTCGCTCATGACATCGTATGAACTGATTAGATGATGAAAATATTGGAAATTATTCAAACATCGTGCAATGGGATACTGGGTCCATTTGTGGGCCTATTACATGAAGGCCTATCCAGTTAAGCTTATGACTTCGTCTTACATTTTGTTAACCAGTATTTGACTGACTATCAAGCGATGTCGTACATTCTTAGGAACCGAGCCTATTGGGTAGATATTTAACCTATTTAAGACCTACAATTACCCTTCGCATGACCCTTGCAACGTTGCAAGCCTGGCGGGAGAATGCATTTATGCGCAATACTTAGGAAAAAAGGCTTAAAACGTTGAAAAAGTATTCATTGTCATATATTGTGCCCTTCATCATAAAAGACTGAACATTTTTCATCTTCATTACCTTTCTCATCCAATATTATAATCATCAAAAACCTTGAACTCCATCTTCCCTATAAAGGCTTAACGGAGAAGCAAATGAGAAATGATGATGTCACCAAAAATAGGGAATATATGAAACAAAATTGTGGTAAGCTTCCTTCTTCCAAACAACACAGACATGATCATATTGTCATTTTTAAATTCCTTGGGAAAGATTATTGAATAAGGGTTTGTTGATATGAATCTCCTTGCGAAAACTCTGGATTGAGAAATTTAGATCTTTGACCGAATGAAGGAATTTCATAGACCCTCTATTTGGCCGTACAAAATTAAATAGTCTAGCCCTTAGGGTACTCTCAATCTCGACTTGCTCACTAAACCAGCCCACGAGATTAGTCCACAAGGTTATTGATACTTAATTAACCCACAGGAATAAGCAACAATGAAAATAGCTTGCAAGCATAGAGAATGATCTCAAAATTCTGAATATAAGATTGATAAAAGATGAAGAATAATCTCGACCAACCCCTTTATTTATAGGGTAAAATTTGGCCATAAACCCCAGTTACAATTGGAAATTGATTCAACTTATGATAACTTTAAAAAGCTAAAACCATATCTAACTAGAACTTCTAAAAATAAATGTATTCTAATTGAAATTATTCTGCAAGAAACCTTGAATAATATTACCTTTTAGAACCTTACCAAATCTAAGTCTAATGAGAATAAAACTCAATATTCTCGAACCCCTAGATGGATTGGGTCAAAAATAGTACACTGAATTCGAAAATAGCTTTTCAAAAAGTCCACATGGACGAGTTATGGTTTGAAATAAAATAATAATATGATAGTTTACAAAGATCACACTACCTCATTAAAAACCCAGTGGGAAAAATTGTATAGTGTTCTTCATGATATCTTCAGTTAATCGACAAGCTTGAATAATTAATTCAAGCCCTAGCGAATTTAGTCTTGAGTTCTTCCTCGTGAAGTGGATCAATTAAAGCATTCAATGCCACATCCCTAAGATTATTTCTTCACCTTGTCATCAGTCCTACCATGTCACTTAGAGGATCCCAAACATAACCCTTGAATGTTTGATCAAGTCGTGGAATATTCTCCTTTATGGGGTAGTCGTATTGGCAACGCCATCGTTCCCTCCATGGTCGAAAGGTTTCGCCCTTGAAACTGAATCATCTTCAAAGTTAAATGAGGATAAATCAGCAACATTGAAGGTAGTACTAACACCATAATCACGTGCCAACACTTGAAAAGGATCATCACCACACGGACTTAATTTAGATTTTCGAGCATTTGGAAACCTCTCCTTCAGCAAATGCAACCAAACCTAGTTGCTCTCCACAAATTGGACAAGTTGGCAGCCTTGGTTGTCTCTTTTAACATTCTGAGCATTTGTCCTTTCAGTCCTCAATCGCACCTTCTCATGTAATCGCTTCATAATATCATCCTTCTCTTCTTCATCCAAATTTCTCACCTGTTTAAACTAAAGGATGAAATCAAGCGGTGTATTTGGTAAAAATCCATAAAAAATATCAAATGGAGGTAAAGAATTGTTAGAATGAATAGTACAATTGTAAGCAAACTCTGTAATGGGAATGCTCGCTTCCCAATTCTTCAAAAAACATTGAACTAGAGCATTCAAAAGAGCCCCTAATGTGCGATTGGTGACCTCTATTTATCCATCAGTTTGTGGATGACTTGCCATAGAAAATATAAATTTTGTCCCTAACTTGCGCCATAATGTATTCCAAAAGTTGGAAAAATTGGCATATATTTCAGATACTATGGACGCAGGGTGTAATGTAATCCTTTAGAAATAAATTTATGATATGTTTTGCATCATCTATCTTCCTACAAGGAATAAAATGTTCCAACTTCGAAAATCAATCAACAACAACAAAGATAGAATCATTACCTGATTGGGATCATGGTAATCCGAGAAAAAATCCATAGAAATATCAACCCAAGGATATGTAGGAACAGGTAAGGAAGTATACAAACCATGAGGCTTAGTCTTAGTATTCACCTTTAAGCATTCAATACAATTCCTATAAATCCTATCAACAGAGAGTGCCATTTTTGGCCAAAAGAAGTGTTCCTGCAACAAATTATAAGTTTTAATGCACGAAAATGTCCCATTAA
Organism: Rubia balearica; assembly: GCA_032355405.1. Lineage (NCBI taxonomy): Eukaryota > Viridiplantae > Streptophyta > Magnoliopsida > Gentianales > Rubiaceae > Rubia > Rubia balearica. Next base: position 11,800 of record JAULKJ010215143.1, read on the forward strand.
ACCACCGAAATGAGCTTTCCTAACAAGTAATTCACACATAGAATATTGAGGAACATATAGCCTATTGTAGGGAAATAAAAACCCTTCTTGCCAAAAAAAATGTCGCATACGCACCATGTTCACAAGCAGCATAAAACAGATGAAAAATTAGGACCAGTAGCTTATAGATATCGCACAAAAGAAAACCCTAAAGGACACATTCCAATCGTGTAAGTCAAACATGTATATGACTCAAAGCATCAACAACAACATTTTCTTTACCCTTTTTTGTATTCCAACACATAAGGAAAATATTCAATGAAACTAGACCATATTCAACTTCATCTGACTCTTCAAATATTTTAATGACTCGTGTACACTATGAATAACAAATTCTTTATGCAATAATTAATTTTTCCAAGTATTTAATGCAAGTGCAATTGCAAAGAATTCTTTATCTTACATGGGATAATTTAGAGCACCGCCCTTTAGGTTTTCACCAAAGTACGCTATAGGTCGATTCTCTTGCATCAAGATAGCACCAATACCAACACCAGAAGCATCACAATGAATCTCAACAGCACCATTAAAATCATGTAAAACAAGAATAGGAGTATTACATAATCATAGTTTCAATTCATTAAATGCATTCTCTTGATCATTACACCAGACGAATTTCACATCCTTTCTAACTAGTTAATTTAAAGGTGCAGCAATAGATGAAAAATCACGCACAAACCTTCTATAAAAACTAGCTAAACTAAGAAAATAATGTACTTGATTGGTATCGGTAAGTCTTGGCCAGGTTTTAATGTCCTCAAATTTAGTTTCGCCAACTTTTATCCCCTCCTTAGAGACCACAAAACCGAGAAACATTACTTTGGAAGCACAAAAAGTTCACTTCTTGATGTTCGCATACAAACAAGACTCACGGAGTGAAACAAGAACTATTTTAACATGCTCATTATGATCATCAATCGATTTAGAATATATCAAGGTATCATCAAAATAAACCACGTCAAATTGACCAATAAACTTTCTCAAGACATGATTCATCAACCGCATAAAAGTACTAGGTGCATTGGTTAATCCGAAAGGCATAACAGTCCATCCATAACAGGCATAAAAGTACTAGATGCATTGTTAATCCGAAAGGCATAATAGTCCATTCATATAACCTGAACTTAGTTTTAAATAAAGTTTTCCGTTAATCCCCTTCCTATATTTGAATCTAATGATAACCCTGAGTCAAATAAATCTTAGTATATATCAAAGATCCATGCAAATCTTCAAGCATATCATCTAACCTGGGGATAGGATGGAGATATTCAGTGGTTATGTTGTTAATAGCACAACAATCTATACACGTTCACCAATTTTTATCTTTCTTAGGAACTAAAATGGCAGGCACAACACAAGGACTTAAAGATTCGCGTACATAACCTTTTTGAAGTAACTCCTCGACTTTTCATTGTATGACCAAAACCGGAATCAAGTCAATATAATGATTAATGTCTCACAATGGTGGAAATCCATGTGTCAAGGCTACTGGAAATACATTCTCAAATTCTTGCAACATCTCAGCAAATCGTTGAGGAACATGCACAGGTATATCCTTTTTGGCAAAGTAACTCTCTTTAAGATGTAAAATTAATGCATGAGAATGATTACAAAAAGAACGATTCACATCCCTAATAGATGCATAACATGATTTTCCAAATTCAACTGGAAATTCACGTTTCACCATATAAATCAATGGCAAGGGACTAAGTTGTGAAGATAATGTTTTTTGCGATTTCTCATAATCATTCAAAGACTTACCCGGATCGGCCACCCCTAATTTTTTGTCTAAAATTTTATGGTTTTTGCCCCCATTTTTTGTCTTTTGGTCGATTACCTTGAAACAATAACTAGGGTTTTGGTCGGCCACCTCTAGCTCAGTCCCAAACTTTTCTTTGTCGATTTTCATGCATCTCTGAGCCTCAATAACTTCCACTGGTGACAATGGAGTTAATGTATACCTAGTTATATCCAATCACAGTGATTTTTTTAATGTAACCATCATGCATAGATCTACGATCAAACTACCATGGCCCTCCTAACAAAATATGACTAGCTTCAAAAGGTATAACATCACATAAAATAGAATCATGATATTTTCTTATCT
>JAULKJ010215355.1:0-13944 GCA_032355405.1 Rubia balearica
GCATTTCATATCAAAATTTTAAAAAAATTACAAAATTATGTAACTTATTTTCTGTTGTATACTATAAGAATTACTAGTTGTAGACTAACATATGCATGTTATAAGAAAACAGAAACGATTCATAAGGTAACTTATGCACTACTTCCTAACAAAGTTTTGCTTTTCATAAAAGGAATTGACATTTTTAAATCAGGTACTTGTTTTTGTTTAAACAGTACATTTTGTAAAGTAATCAATGCACAATTAATATGACAATTTTAAATTGTCAAATTTTAACTTAACTTATACATAATCTCTTGGAAAAATTGCATAATTCACATTCTTAGTTTTTATAACAGGTATATAGTATATACGAAATTTGTTTGCAGCATTTACTTCATTTTTTGAATATTGCCACATGTTTTTTTTACATGTTCATGAGTTTCAACAATAATTTCATTTACATAGAAGGCAAGTCAACAACATAAACTCACTCAGATGTGAAAAATTCATGTTTTTGACACTATTAGGCAAAATTTCATCCTCTTGAAACATAATTTCATTAATATAAAATTGAAATTCGTTAAAGTTAAGTTTACAGAGAATGGTGATTGGAGCTTGGGAACGAGAGAGATTGAAATTTGGGAAGGAGATTGAAGTTTGGGAAGGAAGAATAATGGAGAATGGAGAAATTTGCAGAGGATGAGAGTTTGGGGAAGAAGAATGCTCCGCGCTTCAATTTGGGGAAGAAGGGTTTGCTTAATTTGCGTTAATTGCAAATTGGTCTCTAACATGTCCATAAGCTTATAGACATATCACCTGTCAGGAGACCCACTTATTCACACAAGTGTCAATATAACATTTTGATAATTGAAAGTGTAAACATAACCCTAGATAGTAAGTGTAAATGCAAAATTACCCATTCCGATAACTTTTACCCAAAATTCAATGAAAAGACATTTTTGCCCCTCTGAAAAAAGTAAAAAATGAAAACAAATTTAAATTAAATTAATATTATGCCCCCAAACTCATCTTCTCCGTCTTAATTTTCATCTTTACCTTCTCCACATCTTTATCTTCTACATTCTCTGATTCTCTTCGCCAGACTGGGCTCCGTCGGGGCTGGGTGGCCTGATTCCCTTCGTCGGACTGGGCTGGGTGGGTTGCTTTTTTAATTGTGTTTTTGTGTACAAGAATTTTGTATTAGTTTCATGATTTGCGAATTATGCAGAAATGAAGCAATTGTGTGAGTTGAGTGATGCGTCTTAGAATCGCCTAAGCAATTGTGCGAGTTGAGTGAGTTCACTGCCCCGGAGTTGTCCGAGAGGTAGATCCTCTGATGGTAAAGTCATGTTATTTTCTCTAAGAGTAATGAATAGTTAATGATAGATGGATAGTGTTACCTGTAGCCTTATATATGACAATCTCCTTTCTAGGTAGGTTTAGGTAGGGCTATATTTTGTTTTCTTGTGGAGCAAGTACTAGGTTTTATCACCATGATGGGCTGGCCCAACAAGTATTACCCCATTACTTGTGGGGTAATAGAATTTGGGCCCATTATTAATAACGTATTATCAATAAGGCCCAGAAAGTCAAAGGATCTGCCAAGAACCCTTGGACTTTCGTCGTTCGTTCAAAGCCTCCGACGAAACTTTTGAAACCTCTACCGAAGTCTTTGAGCTTTGATTTCCTGGTTATTCTTGTGAGTCTTCAAGTTTTAACTGAGGGTTTGCCCTAGGTGACGACCTTTGGATTTCTCTTTTGTATGCAGGGAGTATCAATCTTCGATCGCCCCGAAGTCTTCGAGCTTTGGTCTTGGGAATGGGAAAGACGTTGGGCGGGTGTTCCACACTTGCCCTCGCAGTGAGCTGCATTAAATAAGGGATATCACACATACATTTAATCACGTTAAATGAGGGACATGATTTTCTAATGCGGACGCATTATCCCACTTCTGCATGTTTCCCCAATTCTCATTTTTGCTGCCCTAGGTAATCATTACCTTTCACCTTTTTTTCTTCTATAAAATCCGCCTCTTGGGCTCATTTATTTCTTTTCCTCATCTCTTACTCAGAGTATTCTCAGAACTTTTTCTCTCTTTCCTCAAAGCCTCCGATGCATTCTCTCTTTTTCAGAGCTAAACCCAGCCGGAGCTAGTCAGAAACTAAGAGTAAGCCCCATTTTCTTCTTCTTTTGCTCTTCATCTTTATCTTGAAATGTTGGAAACACCTTCTGGGATCAAAGGAGGAATTCCGTCCTATTTCCCGGTCATATCCGGGTCTACCGCAGGGGAGAACTCTTCTAAACTTCGTTTTAGGATTCTGGCACAGTTTTGGCCTTAGTCGTGGGGTCATACCCCTCCGACCTGGCCGCCTATTTGAGGGATAGGTATGTTGGAGAAAACTCAAATCACCGCCTTCCACTACAATCAAGTTTTCATCGAAAATAGGTTATATCATGGGAGTGGGTTCTGAAGGGCGCCTCTCTCAAATAGGATGATGAAGGGAGTTTATTTTCCAGGGAGACTCTTGAGCCCACCATCGAGAGCCCCTACCAAGTCTCCGAGGAGGCCACTAAGATGCTTGCCACCATTCCAACTGTTGTTAAGATCCCCTTGAATATTAAGCTAGAACAGCTTCAAGACGATGAGACTCCCAGTAGTCCTCGAGCATAAAGGTGTGCCATCTACGAATAGCCCGTGCAGTTTGGGTTGTGCTTCTGTATCCCCCCTTTCTTCTCCCAACTTCTCGAGGAGCATTTGTTTAATCTAAATCAGCTCTATCCCAATGTCGTTACAAATTTCCTGATCTTTTTGACTCAATACTAGAAGCTCGAGGTCGTCCCCTTATATGAGCTTTTCAGATGGCTCTATTACCTTTCTTAAAGCAAGGCCATTGTAAACAGGAGTGGTGAGTCCAGAGACATCTTAACTCTCAGTAATAGGGCTTCTCCCTATCCCATCGAGATATCTACTAACTGCAAAGGGTGGTACTTGACCCCGCCTATACCTTCGAGTGCAAAGTAGACTGTTACTGGGTCCCTCGGTGGAATCTCAAACCAAAACTCAAGAATCCAAATGAGTACCGCATACCCGAGAGCTTGGTCGGAGATAGGGATAAGTTGTTGGGAGAGTTGTTGGACATTAGGTAGTTTGGAAAACAGGCAAGCGTTATACGTGGAAGCCGAAAGTTTATGAGCGGTAGGTATACAACCAACCAGATGCTATGACCCGGTGGTTTGTCATTTACATCAAACTTCTTCCTATTGGCCTGGCAAAGAAAAGCAAGTTGTCGCTCCCCTTTTGGTTTGATCGAGGAATCCCAATCAAGGAGTTGTCATGTGATCGGCTCATTCAAGTGCCAAAGCCCATGACCAATGGGATGGTTCGGTAATAACCTAGAGAGTGCTCCTCACAAAGGCAGAAAGAGCACCCGCTATATTGATCGAAGCAATATCCCTAGTAGGGAAATTCTTGCAGGGCTGGCCACAACGGTGCTTCCACTTCGAGCCAGGGTAATACTCTGAACATTGGCTGAGAGTATCCCTAGTTCTAGTCAAGGGAGCTCCTCTGGCAGGGGTTGGGGAAACACCTCCCATACGGGTCAAGAGGATCCTTTTGGTTCGGTCTGTAGCCAAGGGAATGTTGGTCAAGATGACGAGGCTAATGAGGAAGAAGAAATTCCTCTGACTTCTCTGAATAGGGCCTTAAAGGGCTTCATATAGGGAGCGCCCCTCCAACTCAAAGGTTAGGGGTAGTAGATCTAAATGAGGAGTACTCTTACCCGGATTACAAATTATTAATGGCTATAAGTTTCCTCATTAATCCTGTTAAGCTTGAGATTTTAGAGGGTGCATTCCCTTACCAAACAAAAAGGCATCTACCTTCTTAGTTTGTAGGCCATATTGGCACTTTTTAGATAAATGAAATGCATTGGTTTTCTTAACTTGTAAGCCATCTTGGCATTTGTAAATAGACAAGAGGGGCATCAACCTCTTTTACTTGTTATCCATCTTGGCATTTTTGAATAAATAAGAGGCATCGGCCTCTTCAATGAAAAGAATGAGTTTGTTTGAGTACATGTTTCTTTAGCGTTTTGTCAACTTATCTTTTTTAGAGTTAGCTTACTATTCTCTGACATATGTTTGCATATGTCATTGACCTTTTGGTTCTCGTTGTTGATGGTTATCCTCCTGAAGGTAGGTAGCCTAATCTTGGATGGGATTATGGCATCCGAACCCCAGACCAGGCCATAAGGGGTTTCACCCGTGGTAGAGGATTTCGTCGTTTGATACGACCATAAGAGGCTGGGCAGCTCATTGATCCAACTGCATTCTACTCCTTCAAGACTTGCTCTAATTACATTGACAGTGGTCATATTTTTTACCTCCACCTCCCCATTGCTTGGGGGTGGAATACGTTGGTAGCCTTCTCGTGGATCTCTTACTCCTTGCACCAGTTTTTAAATGGATTATTAACAAACTGAACGTCATTGTCGGTGATAATGGTTCAAGGAATCCCAAACTAACAGATAATGTTCTTCCGCCTTTTCCTTTCACGTTTGTTAAGGCTTTAGTTTCGACCCATTTCGTGAAGTAATCCACCACAACAATGAGGTAATGCAAGTACCCAAGGTCACCGTGAAAGGGACCCACCAGGTCGTCCCCCCACTTGTTGAATAGCCATGAACTATGTATGTTTGTCATTTCTTCTTGAGGGACATGGGTGATAGGAGCATGATTTTGGCACTAATGGAGGGGCTGAATGTGTTTATTGATGTCTTCGAATACCTTGGGCCAATAATACCATGCCAGAAGAAGTTTCTTTGCCACCGATCGAGCCCTTTGATGGCTTCTGTATGCCCTCTCGTGGGTTTCACTAATCAGGTATTTGGCTTCATAGGGGGCTACACATCGAAGGAGTGGCTAATGGTGGCCCATTCAATAGAGAACATCCTCGTGGATAACATACTTACGAGCCTTCAATCTTATTTTCCTTGGTTTGATGGTCTCTTCGGGAAGGGTATTGTCATGAAGGTAATTCATGATTGGCATGATTCACGAGTTCTCCTTATCTATTAGCATCACCGTATCCTCTTCAAAGCTATGCTTGCTCCATTTCCATCAACGACCTCTGCTGAGATCACAGGTCGAGGTCAGAAGAGACCAGCTTGCTTAAGGCATCGGTCTTGTGGTTTTTCTCTCAAAGGACTTGCGTCAGGGTGTATTAGCTAAAATACTCCAGAAGAGGCTTCACCACCTCAAGGTAGCATTGTAATCTCCTTTCTCTAGCTTTGTATTCCCCATTGACTTGCTGGACCAAAATTTGTGAATCACTGAATATCTCAAGATCTCGGACATTGAGCTATTTTCCTAGTTGAAGGCTAATGATTAGCGCTTCATATTCAACTTCATTGTTTGTGGCCTTAGAGTCAAAGTTCATTGCGTATGGGTGGGTTGTTCCCTCGGCACTGCCTACTCCACTTCCACCTGAGTGTGAAGTACATAGAGTTTCTATATCACTTCGATCTTTTACGCTTCTTCGACTTTGATTACCTCCGTGGTTTCCACAATGAAATCCGCCAAGGCTTGGCCTTTGATTGTCATCCTTGGGCAAAATTAGATGTCGTGCTCTTCCAACTCAACTGCCAATTTCATCATTCGACATGACGCCTTGGGTTTGAGGAGCATCTGTCTGATGGGGTGGATGGTAATATGATGGTATGGCTCTTGAAGTAAGATCGAAGCTATCTTGCTGCATGAACGAGAGCTAAGATCAGTCTCTCAAGGGCAATGTATCGAGTTTCCAATCCTTGCAGTGCCCTACTGATAAAGTAGATGGGGTGATGTCTCCGCTCTTTCTCTTTTACCAAAACCACACTGATGTAGAGGTACATCTCGCCAGGGAAGAGACTGAGATGTAGAGGTACAAATCTTCCCCCTTTCTTGGCTTCATCAGGATCGGTAGGCTTCGAAGATTCTCTTTTAAATCTTGGAAGGCCTTTTTGCACTTCTCGGTCCACTCAAACTTTTTTGCTTTTCTAAGCACATCAAAGAAGGGTAGGTGCTTTTTGGCACCCTTCGAGAGGAAATGGCTCAGTGTAACCAGTGATCCGGTAAGCCTCTAGACATATTTGAGCATTTGAGAGGGCTTTATGTTTATCAAGGCCTTGACCTTTTCTGAGTTGACATCGATCCCCCTCTCAGACACCATGAAACCCACAAACTTGCCAGCCCTGCTTCTATTAGGCACTTAGATGGGTTTAACTTTAGGTTAGATCATCGATGCCTCTTAAAGGTTTCCTCCAGGTCATACAGGAACTAGTTATAGCTTCAGTATTTTACCATCATATCATCTACATATATCTTCATGATCCTTCCGATCTGATCATTAAAGAATTTGTTCACCAATCTTTGGTAAGTTGCCCCAACATTTTTCAGGCCAAACAACGTCTTCCTATAGAAAAATGTTCCAACGTCTGTAATGAACAAAGTCTTTTCCTTATCTTCCTCTGTTATGTGTATCTATTGGTAGCCTTTATGGACATCGAAGAAAACAAGTACTTGATAACTCGTAATTCACTCGACCAACATGTCGATAAACGGAATAGAGTAGTTGTCTTTGGGACAACATTTGCTAAGATATGTAAAATTGATGCACACACACCAAGTGTCATCATGCTTGGGAACCATGACGGGGTTGGCTTACCATTCGGGGTAGAATATTTCTCCTATAACTTCGGCTCGAAGTAGTTTCTTAACTTCCTCTTTATGGCTTTGGCCCTCTTAAGAGCGAATACCATTCTCTTCTGCTTGATAGGCTTCAGAGATGGGTTGACATTTAATTTGTGTACCATCAATTATCGTGGCACCCCCGTCAGGTCAAAGGTGTTCCATGAGAATAGGTCTGTGTGGCTATTAAGTAGAGTTTTCAGCTTTTCCTTTGTAGCAGCTGACATTAGCTTTCACACGGCCATCGGCCCTGAGGATCGAATAGGGAGCGAATCAGTGTCTGCGGGCAAACCTCCCTGTGGACTGAAGCTACACTATCTTCTTTCTTAGCTTTCTTTAGGGATATGGTCAGGCAACTTTGAGCTACTTATTGATCTCCCCTAATAATCGTTATCCCCTTACTGGATGGGAACTTCATCGTTAAATGGTAGGGAGACCAAATGACTTGAGCTTGGCTAGAAATGCTTGATTCAGCGTGACTCAGTCAGACTTGGTGCGACTCAGTCTGAGCTAGGATGACTCAGTAGATTTGGGAGATGAGATAAAAGATCGAAGTCTTCCGAAGCTATTCTTCACATCCAAACATTTTTCAAAGTATAAACTTAAAAAAGATATGATTTTTCTTTCATAAAAATGTCAACAAAATCCTAACTCAAACCAGAAGGTTGTTAGTTTAAAAAATAAGTCCTCGAGTGCATAACAACACCGAAAACAAAATTTTGAACAAGAAAGCAGAAAAAGAAGAAGAGAAACTACTTAAAATTGACTTTTAGATAGAGACGAAGAAGAAAAAATGGAGAAGAGGAGAAAAAGAATAAGAGAAAGAACATAAAATGGACCATTAATGGAGAAGAAGAAGAAAATGGGTTTCATGAGATGAAAATGTGAGAGAGAAAGAAGAGAGTTTCGAGAATGAAGAAATGAAGAAAGAGAAATATTGATTTCAGAGAAAAGAAAGATGAGTGATAATAGAGGAGAGGGGAGGGTTAAATCTAATTAATGTGACATTATTTTGGCTGAGCAGTCAAACTAAAAGCCATTAAATTGAGCAGCAAGGGTAAATGTGAAATTCCTCATCTGGTCAACTGATCTATTTTTGGTAAATTAAAGAACTTGCAGTTTAAGGTGGGACAACCCAAATAGGAAAGTGTGCAATTTGATCTGGGACAGAGGGAGTATTACAAAGAGCTTCTAGTTCATTACAAAAGGCATTGCTGGATTGCATTGTAAATATGTTTACAAAATATCACAATATGTTTACACTAATTAGCGCCCCATTGGACTGAATCCAACCTTACATGAAATGAGTACATATATTAAATTTACCTTGTTAACCCATTACTTGATCAATAAGATGATGCAGTCCATTAGCTTGGTTATGTGCCATCAAATGTTGTAGATACTCCAGTAGCAAGTTCGTGCCCACTTCTAGGTCGGTAGGTAACAAATCTTGTCGTTCTAGTGTACCCTTCCTCATATGTGGTAGCTTGTACCTGTTAGAGCCCTTGCATTTCATTATTTTCACCACCACATTTTATTGACAAGAACACCTTGTTTATTTTTGTACCTCGAGTTGCATGAAAGCATTTGTAGTTGCTACCTCTAGCTCATTCAAAGTGTGCAAATTATTTTGTGTTGCGGAAATTGTATTGATCTGAAAAATCTCAAATCCAATATGTTCAAATATGGACTGTTTGGTGGCTCAAACCACAATCGTGTGTTACATCCATCTGAACTTGCCATTCTTCTAAATTCATGATCATCATCACATATATGTGGCCTTGCATTATCTTGTCAAATTGTAATATTTGTGCTTGCTAGTAGGGGCTATTTTCTTTAAGTGGCCAGTACTAATTTCTCAAACATGAAACTTTTGATAACATCTCTATTAACAGTTGAAATTGGTTTACTGATGAATCTCCTTGCGAAAACTCTGGTTTGCAGAATATCGGATCTTTAACAAAGATGAGAATCTCGCCCAACCCACCTATGTTGCACGAAATTGCATTGTCTAGCCCGCAGGGTACACCCAACTCTGACTTGTTATCTAAATAGTCTGTAGGTTTAGATCACAAGGTTTCTCTATAAACGTCTAGCCCGCAAGGTACACTTACAAATGAGATTGAAACTTAACTAGCTCGTAGGGTTAAGAGACAATATAAATGATGAGAATAACTTATAATTCTGAATATATGATTGATAAAAAGATTGTTGTATAAAAGTTTAGGCTATCATCCCTTTTTATAGGATAAAAATCGGCAATCAACAAAGAAGACAGGATTCTGCAGAAATCTAGTTCAAAGAGAATTTGTCTTCTTTGTCCTAAAATAACTACAACTAAATGTCCTAATCTAATTCTAACAAACTAATTATTTTCGGCTGCAATTCTAATGCTCTGGCCGAAAATAACAAACTAACTAGTATTCAACCAAAAGTCTACCTATTACAAGGCCAATGAGGCCAAATGTTAGGATTTATAAATTATAAATCCTGGCTTCTTTCTTCTGGGATACATGAAATGAAGAGGGACATCAATATCATTTTGGTTGTCGACGTTTCCACTTATAATTATGTCAAGATTACATAACCTCACTAAAAAACCCAATGGGAAAAAAAGTATTGTGTATTCTTGGAAAAAGTTTTCTAGGCTTTCTTGGAATGACAGTCAAATGTTTCCTGGGATGTTCTTCATGCATACGATGTACTCCTTCCATGTATCCTTCATCAAAATTATAAATTTACTAACAATGTCATGGATTCATATGCACCATCCATATGTCGATTGGCTGCTTTGTGAATGCCTTTGATATTCGTATCAGGTTTCATCACCATTGTATTAACATGTCTGTTTATACTTACATTCTTTGCTGGTTCCTTTGTAATAAGTAGTCAAATATATATTTTCCCATCAAATAACACCTCCCTTTCAGTGATAAAAATAGGGTTGCATACTGCACATAGAGACATAATTCTCTGGATAAATCTCTTGTTTTGTACAGTTCGATGAGACTCTTCTTGTAATGAAAAAAATATTTTCACCTATGTGAACAATGTGATACATATCCAAAACCTGTATTTTACCATCTATTGTATCATACTTCAAGTGAGAAAGTGAGTAGAATAACCTGTTGAGTTCGTTGGCATTTGAGTGACTGTGAATGTGTCCCCTTTGATCCATTGATGCATTTTATAAGTACTTACCCCAACCACAACATCATAACCTCTTTGTTTTGTTCTCATATGTAATGGAATAGCGATTGCTACCTCTTTGCTGATGGGGATACTTGTTTTTTGCTTTCTTTCCTTCGATTTTACTCCTTAATTCTCAAGCTAACCCCCTTTCATTTTGTGACATCACCAGGGAATGGAGGCGGCTCATGGTATGGACTGATGTGTTCCACCTTCGGCTCATAGTTTTGGAGGATGAATTCTCCATGTGTTGACGATCAATGTCTACAAGTCGATGGCGTGGAGCTGATGACTCTTCTATGGCAATACCAAGACCAAAATACTAATGTGCATATTTATTTTGTTTCTGCAATAGTAAAAAGTGGTGAAGAAGCCAGAGGAAGTATGAAGAGGAATAGAAGTGAGAGAAGAGTAAAAAATGGGTCTGCACTTTTTGTACGCTCTTATGTTGGTTTGTAGTTTATGTTTATTAAATAGAGAACCATAATTTCTTTTTCCAAATTGGGGGATTTGAATTTTAGGTTAACAAATTTCCCCATTTCCCATTCCATCATCTAAAATCTCTTCTTTTGGAGGAAATAATAATATTTTTTAGGGGTTGATGTACCCCAATTCCCAATAACTTTTCCTTTTTTATGACACTCAATCACCTTCTTTCTTATTTTATGTCTAATTTAATCTAAGCCAAAAATCCAAGAGTCTAATGCTATGCTGTTATACACAACAAAACAGAGAGAGTATTGATATCTTAAGATAATTCTTGTGTTTTTTACATGTTAAATTTTGATACTTCATAGATTTTGACACTAGTTAGTGATATTTTATTATGTTAAATTTTAGTTTTTTATTTTTATTTTGACTAATGTGTTAGTTTTTAATAGCGTTCTTTCAAAAATTAATATTGATGTTTCTTTTTTCTTTTGAATATTTTATTTTATTTAATCTACCCTTTGATATTTCTATGGTGTGAATCAATTTTTTAAATTTTAATACTTATGCTTTATTTTTCTGATGTAGTGTTTCATTTTGGTGCACACTTAGATATTTTAAAATTCAAGTGTGTTTTTGTTTGATATTTATCTATTTTAATTATATATATAGGTAAAGTTTTGGGAAAGACCGTCTTTCCACAAGGTTATGGAAAGAGGGGTTTAATAAGAATAATACAAGGTAAAATGTCTTAGTTGCAATATTAAAATTTCATTATGCAATATGTAGTAGTTATTAAGTTTATAATCCGATTCATGCAATCCGAAAATTTTATCTTTATTTCTTCTAATTTACACTTTAAACCTTGGTCTTTCCATGACTTATGAAAAAACCGTCTTTCAAGAGACGGACTCATATATATATATATATATTTATTTGGTTTTTAACTATTCTATTCGAAGCGTGTTTTAGTATTTTATTTGATGTTTAACTATTTAGACGTGTATTTTCAGTGTTTTCATTTAATGTTTAATTATTTTAATTTGATGTGTTTTTTAAAATTTTAAACCACCGTATGGCGAGGTGTGTTTATCAGGGCACCAACCCTGAAGAATAATTAAATAATGCATAAGTTCCATGATATATGGGGTAGTAGATTTGCCCATCAAAAGTAGTCCTATACTATGTTGTCCGAGTTCTATTGTTAATTTACCTGAGCATAAGATGTGATTACAGTGAGAGTAATATCCATCCCATGTGTTAATTTCTTTCATTGGTTGAACATCTTATATACTGTTGATTGTCAAAAATAATTCTTAGACCTTTTGGCCAAGAAACTTTGTGGTGTCTTTTCTTTTGCGAAAAGTGAGAAATAATATAATGGATCAGTATGAGGTAGCCATATGTCAATTGGAAATGAGCATGCAATGTTTCCATTCTTGTACCCTGAGCTGACTTTTAGATGTCCATGAATGTTGAGAGTCTTGAAAAAACCTGTTAACTGTGTGAAAAAGAAAAGCAGTAGTTCAAGAAATAGAGGCCATATTAGAAGCTCTGAAGCTCATATCAAACACAGTTTAAAGCATACGGGAGTAAGAAAAATACGCCTAAACCATTGTCATACATCTAACCAGCTAATATTATACAAAATCATATACAGAAACCATACTGATTTACACCCATCATAGTCTTACTGATGCACTAATGACAGGTATCCATGATGTATTTTTTAGTGTTTCATTTGATGCTTAACTATTTCAACTTTGATGTGTAATTTTAGTATTTATAATATTTGATGTTTAAACATTCTAATTCGATTTTATATTTATAGTATTTTTATTTTTATTGAATGGTTATATTTAGTATTTTTTAATGTTTAACCATTCTAATTTGATTTGTTTGTTTCGTGTTTCTATATGATGTTTAATTATTTTTATTTTACACTATTGTTTTATTTGACGTTTAATAGTTTAATTCTGTACATTTATTTAATGTTTAACTAATTTAGTATAATATGTATTTTAGTATTTTAATAAGATTTTTTATTATATTAGTCTGATATTAAAATATTTTTATTTCATGTTTAGTAATTTTTATATGATATGTTTTCTTTATATGCGAGTTTTAGGCCCCAAACCCAAACTCATATTTAGCCTAAACCCAAATAAACTGACCCAAATAATCAACCTGGCTTTCAACCAAATTCTTGCCGGTCAGTCAACGGAAAACCCTGTCGAACCCAACGAATTCCATGTCAACCCTAATTCGTCCAAAGATTTTTGGTTTGCGCCTAACACATCCAATGAGTAGTTCCTTTGATGGTTGCCATGGATTTGTCGTCGGCCGATTGGAAAATTTTGACTGCACCTAATTGTATCGGATAAGACCTTCGTTGAAGTCAACTCATCCGGATTAGTATGGAATGCCAGAAATGACCACAAATTTAGGCTATGCAATGGCGGAGAAGGAGATGCGAGGTGACGACGACACCATCTCCTACTAGGGCTTCCGGGGAAGAAAGTAGATGATCTAACTTCTTTCATTTTTGCAGCTTAGCCTCCAGACTTCAGTGAATTTTTATAAAATTGATCTCGAGAATAAAGTTATTATATTCCCCCCCCCCGAATTTAACCATCTCTTATTTTATGATTCAATATTATCTATTCAATCTTTGGTCTCAGCATGAGACGATCTCGCATGAGATAAACTAATAAATAAATCACAACCCTCTATGTTTCTCTCTAAAACTTCACAGCTCTCTCTACTTCCCTGTTGATTTTGATCCAAATTGTTGTAAATCTACAACCTCTCAACTATTTTCTTTTTAGAGAAAAGTGCTAAAATGACCTCGACTTTAGGCCGAAAGTGCCAATATAATCCTGCAATCTCAGAAAATGCCAATATAACCTTTAACTCGTTTGATTTTTCACTCAACTAATTTATGACCGGATTTATGTAAAAAGACGATTTAACCCTTGACTTTTAAAAATAAAAAATGAAAAAGGCTTCATCCCAATCATCTTCTTCCCCATTCTTATCCCTTTCCTTTCCCCGTTCCCCATTCTCAGACCCCAGTGCCGCTGCCTATTCTCACATCGTTTCCGCCGCCACTGTGCTCCTCCACCGTCGTACAAGACGTACAAGGCTAGGGTTTTAGGAACTAGGAATCCACCATCTATAATCGAGTCTAGGGTTTGCGATTTGAATCGGGGGTGGTGGGGTAGACAACAACTTCAGCAGCATCGTGGCCACGCTAGAACAGGTTAGTGTTCAGTTTCTGGTTCAACAATTATTTTACGATCTGTTAATTAATCTGAAATCTGGAATCCGTGTAGATGGAGGAAAACAACTTCAGGAGCAACAAATTTGGAGGAACAGGTTTTGGAGGAGGGGAGCATTACAAGGAGAAACTTAGCGGTGATTTGGGTCGCACGGGTGTCGGAGCTGCCGGCTTCGGTGGCGCAACTGATGTGGGAGAGTGGTGTTGAGCACCGTTGCATAATAACCCAGCTTCAACATCAAGAACCAGCAAAAAACTAGAGAATGTACAGGTTTTAAACGAATGTAGGGAACATAATCAAATGAAAAGATAGGAATGAAATGTGTAAACCCTAGAAC
>JAULKJ010215462.1:0-13943 GCA_032355405.1 Rubia balearica
ATGACGCTGGGTAATCCCCATCAAGAAATTGCTCAAATATTCACAATTCTTGCTGGGGGTGTGTTTTGAACCCTTGACCTCTCAGTTATAGAGAGTGTAGTTTTACCACTAAGCCAGGGCCAATTCACGCCAAATTTTCCTTTTGTCATTATTAGATTTATTAGATTTATGTGCTTAGATTTAGTGGGGGAAATAAATTGATAAAATTAAATATAGATAGTAAAATGTAAAATGAATGAATGAATGAATGAATAAATAAATTGAATAAATTTTACTAAAAATAAAAAGTGTCTCAGTTGAAAACTCTTTCATTAAGACAAGTGTGTCATTAAATGAGAAACGGAACAGCAGTACTCCCTTTGTTTTGTTATTTATGACACACTTACCTAATTGAGATATTTTCTTTTTAAATGACATACTTTCTATTTTTTGCAATATTCCTTCAATTTCATCACTCATTCTATTTTTTACGTTCTACATTCAATTTCATCTACTCATTCTACTTTTTACGTTTTACATTCAATTTCATCCACTCATTTTTTTTTCCACCTAAATCCAAGTATATAAACCTAAGCGATCATAAATAATAAAACAGAGGGAATATAGATTTTATTTGGTTGTTGGGCCAAATGGACGGAGATGAAGAGAGTCACTGACTCCTGTATGAGGGAAGAGGTATCTTGTATTTGGTTGTTTTACTCGATACGGCGACGGGGCCATTGGGCATTTGCCCATCACAACACGCCACTTCAAGATTTTCACGTCCTAACCCTCTTAATAAAATAGGAAATATATAATGTTAAATCTTCCAATAATTTATAAGATTAGATTACTCCGTCTGTCCCATTTTGAACGGTGTATTTTAACTTTTAGTAATTGGGGTAAAAAAATATTTGATCCTTAACAATTTGGCAAAGTTTTGAGGAAGATCGTCCTTCCATAGGCATATGGAAAAACGGAGTTGGATTAGAATTATAGAAAAGTAAAAAATTTTAGTTATAATATTAGAATTATAGAAAAGTAATTCAAGAGACGAACTCAACAATTTTAGTGAAAAAAGTAAAATTTGTAAAAATTTATATTTTAAAAATATATGTAATGTTATAACACTACTTCAATTTTATGGTTGAAATCATGAAATTTCTATTAAATAAATAGTTAAATTGAAGGTTAAAATGAGACAAAGGAGTATAATTGAATATATATATATATGTATGTATATAAACAATAATTTTATCAGTTAGATCGTCCTAACATATAGTTTCTAAATATCAAATTTTAATGTGTCATTATTGTCTGTAGCTACACATATTCACAGTCAAACATGTTTATTGGAGACCGTGCAAAAAAAATATGCAAATTTGGCTGGGATGGGAGGAGTTCATCGACTAACGATTTATTTTAATAAATTTTACAGTTAAATTATAATTATTTATGCAGTACATTTAAAAGCTTTTAAAAATTATAAAAACTTTGTTGTAATAAATAAATTTAAAAATAAGTTATTGTAATAATTACACTAATTATAAAATGAACTCATTTAACGATTAGTCGGTATAAAACAAAACAAGACAATGAATATGTGCTAGAGTATCAACAGTACTATATAAGGTGAAAATCAAAATGTCACATAATATAGTCGACTTCCACTCCAATATTCAGTTAAGCTCCACTATATCTCTACAAATTAAAAACCAACTACATCTAATCTTACTACAAATTAATTGAGCAGTCATTAAGGCAGAAAAATCTGTTGCAGCCATACTGTCCAAAACCCTCCATGTTGCAAGAAATTTCGAGGAAGCTTGCATGGGTACGGTCCCGTATGGGCTCTATTGAAAAGGTTAAAGCATTCCAAAGATATGATCGATCTTTTCTGCATACCCATAATTGCCAATATATTCTGATATCTGACGTTTACCCGCTAGAAAGCAAAACCCAGTCGAGCGATGGATCCCCACTCAAATAGCAGTACTGGGCTTTCTGCATGTGCTTAAAACTCTGCAAAAACAACCATAACCACACACGTATGCAAACGGCCATGTGTCCTCATCCAAACGGCCCTTATTAGGCGGAAGAAGACAACGTTTATTATGTAGGTGTGCCGGACTCGGAACGTGGGTGTAGTTTCCGTGAACAGTACCATCTTTGAATCACAAGAATGGTATAGTGTACTCCCTTTGTTCCGGTAAATGTTTCCGATTTCCTTTTTGCACGCGCATTTTTGTGCGCTGCCGTGACGAGAAAAATAGGAGATTGAAATAAGCACGTCAAATTTCAATCGGAAATTTCAACCCAGATAGGAGATAGTTAAAATAAGAGCTTTTGGTGGGAATGGGCGAAAATGAAAAAGTAGGAATGTTTGGATGGGATGGAGGGTGTATCTTTTATTTTATGTGGAATTGATAAAGTGCTGGTGTAAAGAGTCTCACACGAGTGAAAGAATTTAAAGACAAAATTGTTAGTTATTAAACGAATCGGATTGGGGTCATACCCAAAGTTAACTGTCAATAAACGGGTCAGATTGAATCATACCCAAAACTATCAGTTAATAAACGAGTCGGTTAGGGTGGGAGGAAGAAATTCGAAGTCGCCCTTGCGGGTTTGAATTTAAAAGGAAATAGAGGAAGTGTTAGATTTGGGGAAGAGGGGAAAAGAAGGAAGAACAAAAGGAGGGAAGAATAAATAAAGGAAAGATGGAAGGAAAAGAAAATGACGATTGCTGGAAAAGATTGACATAATAATGGTGAAAGTACATATATAACCCTACATGATTCACATAAGTGCAAATATAACCCAGTGATAATTTAAAGTGCAAACATAACCATAGATAACTAGTGTATATGCAAATATAACCTTTTTTCCGGCAGTTTGAGACCGAATTATGTTAAAAGGATAAATTTACCCCTCTATAAAAAAATACCAAAATAATGAAATTACCTTTATACCCCTGGAGCCCTAATCGCCTTCATCTTTATTATTCTCTTCTTCCACCTGCAACTTATTCCATTATCGCTTCCCATTTGGTGGCGAGGCAATGTCCAAAATCTGGGCCTTCTTTGCCATCGATTTTGAGGGTCTGGGTCTGGAACTCCACCCAAATTGTGGCCTTGGAATGAGTGTTAAACTCGTTTCTTACATACCGAGACAACAATTTGGATTTCCCCACCATCGAATCCCCAATGATCACTATCTTGAACAAGTACTTCTCTCCCTCCTCTTCCGATGAACCCATGAACAGTGATTTGTAGATTTGAATTCAAGTTGGGAAGCAGTGTAGTGGTGATGAGGAGGAGACAATGGGCAGACTAATGGAAGAAGAGAATAATGAAGAGACAATGGGGAGACGCCCATTCAGTGGCGAGGTGGCGGTGGTGGTGTTAGCTGTGTGGAGCTTGAAGGGGTGGTGGTGGCGCGACGTTGGTGGTGACGCGGCAATAGAGGTGGTGGAGCAGTGGCAGTGGTGGCATGAGGTGGGTGGGTGTAAGTTGTAGTGGCGGGGAATGCTGGTATTGGTAGTGCTGGAAATATTGGGGTGATGGAAGGAGGTGGTGGACTGGTTGTTGGCGGTGGGAGGTGGTCGGGGTGGTGGTTTTGGTCACCGGGGGAGGTGGTTGTGGTAGCCAGGGGTAGCGGGCTGGAGCGAGTGGGGTGGGAGGTGGTGGTGGACCAATGGCTCCAAAGTAGCGGAGGGGTGGTCTGGTGGTGGTGTTCAACAGCTAGAGGTGGTGGGTAGAGGGCATTTTTGCCTTTTTAATTTTTTGTTTTAGGATGAAAGGGAATTTTGGTCATTTTCAGTCGATCAATGACCGAAAATGACCAGTCAATGCTGGAATATAGTTTTTACGGTTATATTTGCACTTATGTAAAGTAGTTAGGGTTATTTTTGAACAAAAATCATCTCAGAGTTATATGTGCACATACTGAACTTGTATAGGGTTATATTTGTATGTCTCCCAATGTTTTTTAGGGTTTCTTAATTTATTGCACTCCAAATTAAACGTCAACTTCGATTTTGGAAGTGTCTTCGGTAATACACTTTCAAAGCCTATGACTTTTTCGGAAATGCATCAAAAGCGCCTTAAATAAATTTGTGTGCATATTTTGGGGGGTTTCTTAGTCGGTGGTTCAGTCATTGTTGTCTACTTTAGTACACTCTACACCTTGTTCCAACAGAGGAAGTGCCCTTGAAAGTGCACTTTAGACACTTGGTTTTCCGTGAACCAACACTGTCTACTTTAGTGCACTCCATACATATGTTCCGACGTATGAAGTTCCCTGAGAAGTGTACTTCAAATACTTGTTTCTCCCTTGGAAGTGCACTATGAAGTTTCTTAAAATAGTTTTTTTAATGCATATTTTGTACGGTTTCCTAAAAGGCAGTTCAACCATCGTTGTTTAGTTTAGTGCACTCTAGACAAATGTTTCAACTTTGAAAGTGCATTCGAAAATGCACACAAATAAACAATGGAACCATCGTACGACACTCTCAGTGGCGATTCAAGTCCAACCGTCATTGATCATACTACGTTAGGTGACAATTATTCACCAACCAGTGTTCAATGAATTTTCGGAATTGTCCGTCATCAACCTAACTTACAAAACACATGTTCCGAGTTCGAAACACACTGTAGACGTCCAAAAAAATCCATAAATATCGTATAACGAGTTGTTAATGATGATTTCCGCACTGGTGTAGTTTTGGACTAGCTGGACTTGCTCCATGAAAAAATGAATCAAGGAAAATGAAAATCTCATTTGAAAGAAAGAAAAAAAAAGTAAGGCAATAAATATAAGAAGAAAAAAAGGGTTATTTACATTTATAACTCTGACTTTAGGCTGAAAGTGCCAATATAACCCTGCAATCTCAAAAAATGCCGAGATAACCCTCACTTAATATTGTATGTGTCAATCTAACCCTAACTTTTGGAAAAATTGTGCCGATATGCCTAAACTCTATCTTTCCGGTGTTGACCGTGTAAATTCCGGCGAAGAGAAAAAGGAAATGGCTATAATAACCTTTAGCAATAATTTGGAAATTTTGTGCCCCCTCATAGTTATATAGGGTTATTTCAGCACATAGTCAATAAAGTCAGGGTTATATACGCACTTCCAATATAAAGACAGGGTTATATCCGCACTTCTAATATAAAGACAGGGTTATTTCAACACATAGTTAATAAAATGAAGGCTATTTCAGCACAATGGACATTTGAGAAATTAATACCCGAATGCCTCTACAACATACAAGATGCACAAGGAAGGCAACAGATTACAACAACTACATCCAAAAAGGCACCAAAGTAAATCCACAACAACCACCTAACATTACAACCATTCAAAACACAACAAAAATTATGGAAAAAACGTCCCTTGTAATGCCATTACATGAAACAAAACTAAACCTC
The DNA here is from genome assembly GCA_032355405.1 of Rubia balearica. NCBI lineage: Eukaryota > Viridiplantae > Streptophyta > Magnoliopsida > Gentianales > Rubiaceae > Rubia > Rubia balearica. The sequence continues at coordinate 5,409 of JAULKJ010215462.1, forward strand.
ATCCATTATAGAACTTCACAACCAGCCCCTGCTTAACACCATAAACAACCCTAACACAACCACGCAAAACAAATCCTAATATCTCCACGAGCCCAGAAATCACAATAAAACATGCAAAATTCTAAAAACTACAAAAACCCTAGGAAATTCACCCCCAATGGAACATTTTACCTATAAATATCAAACGATGAACAAAACCAACTCCATAAGGGGAATCATAGGTAACAACTGGGGCAATATCCAACACATATTGATGAGAGATTACTATTTTGGACGATGCCAAGTTTTAGGGGTTGAAGCCGACAGGAAAGACGCAAAACAAGGAAATCCGCTGGCCACTTGCAGACGAGGAACGAAATACTATGACACCGACGAGGAACGACAGACAATTGCAGAGATGAAGGGCGATGAGGCAATGCCTCGGTTTCTGTGCTTCGGGCTGAAGAAGGCGGGAAGAATGGTGGAGCGGGAAGAAAGTCTGGGGAAGAATAGAAAAATGCAAGAGGAAAATAGGAGAAAATAAGAAATAAAGTAAGGGGCAACAATGCCATTTCATATTTTTTTGACCTTTTCTTTTTTTAAAAATAAGGGCAAAAAGGTATTTTCACCTTATTTCGACAGTAAAATAGTTGACTAAAAAGTCAAAATGGTCAAGGGTTATTTTGACACATTCTGAGATTGCAGGGTTATATTGATACTTTTAGCCTAACGCCGGGGTCATTTTAGCTCTTAACTCTTTTTTTAATTCAAGGAAAAAATCGTCTTTTCCATAAAATCTAGTCATAAATCAGTTGACTGAAAAGTCAAATGCGTCAAAGGTTATTTTGGCACTGTTTGAAATTACAGGGTTACATTGGCACTTAACTAAAAAAAAAAGGTAGGCGTGACAATGATATTAGAAACAAAGAGGTGTGACTGTGTGGGTGACAATTATGCACATACCGAGATGCACGCAGGCAAAGTTCCCTTCATCGAAGGCCGATGAATAGGAGAAAATTAATACTGAGAGAGGGTTAAATGTGATCTTACCACAAAGCAAATTTAAGGTCAGAAGTCGAATTTCAACTTACAAGTTTTCATCAATCAGACTGCGAAAATCGACCACGTGAGTTCAGAATCTAAGGTTGAGATGTCTGAAGCTTGAAAATCATCACGCACTGCGGAAATTTTCGAGTGGCCCGTGAAAATCTGAAATGGATATTTATATAAGGTTCTAAGGTTCAAATGGGGACAATTTATGATACTAGGAAGTTTCACGGGCTGCTCCACTTCATTGTTTTTGTCCACTTCACTAATTAATTCCCTTCAAATTAAAGGGATCGCGTTTTTATTGTTGATTTGTTGGTTAATCTTTATTCATGCAGGTAAAGAATTCAAAAATATATGTTATAATGAGTTCAGTTACCTATCACACCATATGAGTATTATATACTCATTTCGTCTCACCAGTTTTGACCGATTTACTTTTTAGAAATACTGATGTGGCAAAAAGAACATTGTAAAGGTAGGTGTATTTTGAGAAACTTTTGGGACCAATTTTAAAGTTATTAAAGTTAAAAGAGAACATTGAAAAAATCTAACAATGAATTTTTTGTCAATTAGTTTTCAAACTATGTCATTACTTGTAGGAATATAAAAGTCTACCAAAGCTGGTGGGATAGAGGGAATATATCACTATAATTACATAGCTGATATTGATTCAGTTGGATCCTAAACAGTCAGCTAAACATGTTTGATTGGAACGGGAGGTATATACACTTATTGGGACGTAAAGTAGTAAAATAACAACCTGAACTCGAATTAAAGCTTCAACCAGATTTTGAGAGATGCTAAATCTCATAAACAAGTTTATTAATCATAAAAAAATGTTCCAAACAAGCATAAAAGAAAACTAAATTTCGAAAAGATTCTAATTAGTCACTTTCTCCATAAAACCAGTAAATTTTCCACTGCAAATATCAAGGAAGAGGCCAGCCAAACTCTTCCATATCCTCAAAAGTCACAAACCATTAGGCCTATATTCAGTGGCGGAACTAGGGTGCCGGGGCTTACCGGGGCTGGACGGGGATGATCGGGGCTGAACGGGGCTACGTTGGGCAGGGCTAGCAGGGGCGGGAGTGAACAGTATAGCCTGGGAGCACCGGGTTTACCGGTGCTCCCGCACCGCCTAGCACCCCCCTAGATCCGCCACTGCCTATATTGCTGCAAAAATTGTGACTTCTGGTAATAATGATACGAATCTGTCGCTCCTGATGTATTCCGTTCAATGGTTGAAGGCCACAACCCGGGCATTGGCCGATAACCACCGATCAAATCGATCCAAGGGGAAGAAACTTCGTAGAAATTTCGTTCGTACATTGAGTTTGGCACGTACGAATTGCCGTACAACTTGCGATATCTCGCAAGTCGACATGTAGTAGCCGTGCGTACGGTCCCAATAATGCGGGAAGAGTTCATGTTTGACTGGGTCTGTAGATTTGACTTGGGTCTTTCGAATTCTGAAGAGCTTGGGTATTCCTCTCGTACTCATCTCTTTTTTCTTCTTTTTTTTTTTCTGTTCATATATGATTTTATAATTTTAATATTTTAAATTATGTTTAACATTAAATTATAAAAATTACATATTCTAAAAATATAAGTTACGTTTATTTAGCAATATGTCATATGATAATTTTCATATTTATATGTTTATAGATTTTTTCATTACAAATTGCATCAACTTTATAGATGAATAGTGAAATAAGACACATATAGAGGGACGTAGACATGAGGAGTACTTTGATTGCTCCACCGTCTCAATTCAAATTACACACTTACTTTTTAGACATTAATATCTATCAAAGTTTAACATTGTATTTAAATAGATACATGAATAACAATATTATCGTATGTAATATACTTTAATTCATAGTAAAAAATAATTTTTAAATATCAACTTTTTAACTATCGTAATTATACGCAATTAAATATATTAACGGTCACATATATTTCTTAAACAACGTGAACGTGATTATAATTGTTGAGCAATTTGACTTAAAGTACTTTTGTTTGGAATGTTGCAATAACACGCTGATTTTGCTTGCTTCCTTTGCTCTCTGCGCTGAACAAATCGAAATATACGACGGACAGTGTGTCCACAAGTTTATGGACATGTCACTTATTTTTTTATCTTATATAATGCATTTGTTAAATTACAGACTAAATTTTGAAAATATTCTTATATTCTTTTATTTTTACATTTCCACATTCAAATATTATTACCTATTTTAACTTTTAAAATAAAATATTTAAATTTTATAAGAAATTACAACTTTAAGGTAAAAACCCCTGTGAAGTGCCCATAAGTTTATAGAAATACGCATTTCCTGAGATTATTTCATAATTTAATTAAATTTAAAAAGAAACACGCCATGACCCTTATCAACTTACATAAATTGAACCTTGGTTCAATAGTTTATTTATTTATTTTATAATAAAGAGTCCAAGGTTCATACCACATATCTATTCAGAATTGTGAATTTTAAAGTATTTTTTTACTAGAAATCACTCGACATTGTTAGACCGTATTGGTGATATCCGTTGTGGTTTATCTCACCTTGCAAATATTTATGTAGGTGCGATTGGGTGATGGAAAATATTAGCAAAGGCACTCACACCAATCGTCATTTTTCATACAATTGAGCTTAACTTGTCATTTTAAACATTTTTTAGAGAGACAACTCAATAAACCATGAGATATGAATCCCTAGCATGTCCATGGTCAAACGGCGAAACACTAATAGTAAATTTAACTATGAGGTATCGGAATTTCCATCATCCACGTCATATTCCTTCGAGAATTCAACGTGGTTGTTGCATTGTTGGCTGGTGTCTCTAAAGGAGCTATCCTGCAGAACTAGGTTAGAGTTGAAAGAATAAACGATGAATTTTACCTAATTTACCAGTTGGGAGGGCTTTCTAGACCAAGGGCTAGCTTCTCGATTTCACTCACATCATGAGAAGCGAGAAAATATCGTCCCGCATTGATAAAATTTCTAGAATCTTGAACTTTTATCTGAAACTATTTAAAGCTTGACTATTAAAACTATATTTATGAACAATAATCTATTTATTGGTGATGCTCTAATAATGCATAGCTCAGACTCTGGTCGCAATCGCGAAAGTCGAGAAATTTATGATAGTAATACAAATGGGCCTTTCAGCCCAAAATCAAATTTTAAGGAAATAAAGACAAACTTGTCTTTTACTCATGGTCCCACAGAAAGTTTTAAGGGAGGGATTTCTTGTTTATATGGGGAAATGTTTGACTATCACTTTGAGTGAGTAATAGGAATAAAGACCCCTTGTTCATGCCGCTGCCTAAACGTGACGTGATGAGGCGGTCGGGTCGGGTCGGGTCATCTTGAGCATAATTCAAGTTCTGACTATGTTGCTTGAGCGCACAAGTAAATGGAGGTCTTGTGGTACCTTCGGGAACGAACGCCTTGTTGAAACCTTGCAGTATGGGTTTGGCGAATTTCATTTCGCAGTAAATTATAACTCCCATGATTATACTTTCAAAAATAAAATTCGTTTTCTATATTTTATTTTCAAAACATTTTTTTTCTAAAGTCGAATCTTAAAAGAGTGGATCTCCTTACAGACGGTCTGTACAAACCACTTATTTTTTGCTTTAAACACTGTATTTGTTAAATTACATATTAAATTAAGAAAATTTTAATATATTATATATTTTAATATTTTCACATTCAAAAACATATTATTACTTGTATTAATTTTCAAAATACAATATTTAAATTTTCTAAAATATTAAAATATTTAAGATAAAAATCACTGTGTACTGTTCATAAACTTATGAAAAAATCACCTTTACTGAGATTTTCTCTTCTTAAAAAAACCGTTTTACCCGAAACTAGTGACCAAACATTTTTCGTACTCCCTCCGTTTCTTTAATAATGGCACATCATTCTGGGTGTTGGAATTTAGGAAATGATAAATCAGTGGATGAAATTGAGTTGAAAGAAGAAAAATTAAAATGAGTGGATGCAAAAACCTTAAATTTAACATAATTAGTATGTGTCATTGTTAAAAAAAATACTCTAAATTAAAAGGTGTGTCATTGTTAAACAATCAGAAGGGGTACTGATTTTACCAGCAACTTAAATGCTCAAAGTACACTAATATCAACATGTGCACGTAACTAACACACCATAGTCCAATTTCAATCAATACAATACAGTTCCCACGGCCATATGGAAAAGATCTTTCCCTACATACAGAAGGAAAACTAAAGGAAAATGAAAATGTTAGAAAGGGTTATACAAACCACAGTGATATAAAAACAGATACTACTCCGTACCAATTCAAACTGCACACTTTAATTTTTGATAATTGACTTGAAAAATATTTGATCCTTAATATTTTTCATTAAGGATGATTAAAACTTGTTAAAATGTAATATTTAAAAAATATACGTTATAACGAATCTAACAATATATTCAATAGTATGTACACTTATATATTAATTTAATTTTAAGGTTAAATTAATAAATTTTGACTAAATAAATAGTTAAATTATATGTTGAAATTAGGCAGAAGGATTAATAGATGTGTGAGCTGTCCCTATATTCCAAATTTTCATGAATTGATTAAAATAATTTCAGTAAGGAATTAGAGAGGAGTAATCATTTCGAAGTAGCCAATAGAGTTTTTTTTTCTCTTAAGGAAAAAGATGAGGCCAAGAGACCGGTACAGATGGATCTCGAACTTTCTGTAATCATCAACATACACTAAATGCGTGGAGCAAGTTCTGATACACTATATCGGTGTAAAGTTTAAGTGGGGAGACTCACCCCAGCCACTTTCAGTGAGTTAGTCAGTCATGTGGAATTTTATCACACCTTATAATAGATATAATTTTCTCATTTTAGTTATGATGTTCTATAATTTATCAGCTCATCACGTGTAATAAATAGAATAGACTAGCGTATTACTAGTTTATCAACTAAAAGTAGATAGACGAACACTAGTGATTGTGCATACAATCAACCACAATGTAACCCATTTTAATATATTAATGAGAAGAAACCCAACTATTTGTTTCGAAAATAAATAAAAATAAATACATACACTGTAACTTGGTGACTAATGTTAGTCGATTGCGACATTTTTACTCATTCAATAATCCACTAATTTTGACGCCGTGTCCGATAAACAGTTGGATCAGGTATTATTAAATATTAAACCGTTGGATTTCATTTTCTAAATATTGCCTACCTCCCGATGTAAATTAGAGTCCGTCTCTTGAAAGTCATTATTTTCATAAATTATGGAAATATCTAGGTTTAAACTCTAAAATTAAAAAAATATCTAGGTTTAAACTCTAAAATTAAAAGGAATCAAGATAAAAAAAATTTGAGTTACACTAATCGGGTCATAAACTTATAACTACTACACGTTACATAGTAAATTTTTAATATTGCAACTAAAATCTTTCATCTTTTGATAATTCTATTCAAACCCGTATTTTAACATTTTACTTATGAAAAGACACCATGTATTTTAATAGACTTATAACGTTAAGTATCTATTTTAAAATTCATGATATTTTTTAACATAATTTTTTATGCGAGTTATAATACGTAATAGTTAAACATATTTATTAGAGATAGTGAAAAAAAATCGTAAAATATAATTGAAACGAAGGAAGTATGATTTTAATTTTTTTATATAGAAAATCTTATGTTAAAATATATGTGTCAATCTAATAAAGTTACATGGGATAATATTATAAAATTGTACAAATACAATTAATAAATTTTTATTAATTTAGTTTATATTGTTTTAATATGATTTGAACTGAATTAATTAAATTGACTTGAGCTAAAATTCATATTATAGAAATGTAATAATAAGACAAACTAAGATATTTTCATTAAATTAAAGCACACTATAATTAAATGTAGATAAGTTGGAAAAAAAAATCAGTGAACTATAAATGGTCTCATTTTAGATTGAGATTGTGGAGAAAATATTATATCATGATAGATTTAATTTTCCGCATCGGACAATATATATACTTGTTTGTTCCTATATATTTTTCCCAATTTATAGGCCTTATTATCATCTACAGTTTATGTGTATTTTAGTTTAATTGAGTAAAGCTTTAGTTTAAAATAAATAAATTATAATTTATATATTTTAGTATATTTAATTTCAAATCATTTCAATTCAATAAAAAATTAATTAGTAAAACAGTGTCTTATTCTTTTTTTTTTAAATCTCAGAAATATCTAATAAAATGATGAGTCAATCTCTTGAAAGACGATCTTTCCATAAGTCATGTAAAGACCAAGGTTTAAAGTGTAAATTTGAAGAAATGAAGATAAAATTTTCGGGTTGCATGTATCGGGTTATAAACTTTATAACTAATACCGTTACATAGTAAAATTTTAATATTGCAACTAAGACCTTCTACGTTTTATTATTGTAATTAAACCTCATCTTTTCGTAAGGTTATGGGAAGACGGTGTTTTCCAAGATTTTGACTAAAATGATGTCAAAATACCCAAAGAAAAAAGGAAATAAGAAAAAGCGAAAGTGCAGGGAAGTTTCCTCCGGATATTGAGAATATCTCATTATTTTTAAGGTTCACAAAAAATATTCTCGAACAACATACTAGTATATATCAGTGCTCCCAGTTAGTACAAAACACCTAACAGATCCCAAAGCATCCTCCACCCCCTGAATTTGTCCAATCCCGTATTTTCGAGTCATTATTCCAAAATTACAAAAACAAACTAAAACAACATTTGTATTTTCCCGCACATAGGATTCTACTCGTACGTGACGCACAAAATTTTCGTGTCCATCTCCTAAACAATTCGAATCCGACTAAATCGGTTCCAAACTAATAATCTCAATTATCATAAATTAAAAAATAAATAATTTACCATCCAAAAAAACAGAACTCTGAACGGCAAATCATCATTGTAAGCAAACTCGATCGTTTCCGGTTGCGCTGTTTTCCGGGTCAAAAACGAACTCGATCAGAGTAGTTTTTCTCTCTACCGACCGGCAGATCGCGAGTTCACTTCAGCAAATGGACGACACTTTTTGGGGCACATTGGAAGCAAAGAACGACCCGTGATGGAGGTTGAAAAAGGGTGCGTGCGTTTGAGGATGGGAGGGGAAAGGTTTAGCGGGAAGAAGAAAGAAAAATAAGGGCGGGAAGAAAAAATATGTTTTTCCTTTTTTTTTATTTCAGGGGTTAATTGGTCATTCCATTGAATTTCGACCAAACTTCCCATTGAAAATTGAAGTCAACCACCCAAGGTTAGTTTAACACTTTTTCATTTTACCAGGTTGCATGACACTTTTAGCTAAAAGATAGAATTATTTTTGACACTTTTCTCTAATGAAAAACTAGGTGTAATAACTTTCGCAACTTAGAGCATCCACAATGGTTACTCTTTAACCCAACTTTTCTTAATAAAGAGCACTTCTTATTTAAAGAGGGTCACTGTGAATTTTTTT
>JAULKJ010215572.1:0-13940 GCA_032355405.1 Rubia balearica
TACACGTTGCACAATAAAATTTTAATATTGCAACTAAGACCTTTTACCTTTTATTATTTCAATTAAACCCCGTCTTTTCATAAACCTATGGAAAGACTGCCTTTCCCAAAACTTTGTCAAAATAATTTTACATATGGTAAAATGTAGAATACTACCAAAAATGATTGTAGAATCATTTGATACTACACCGAAAATAGTAGTGTAATTTTCTCTCTAGTACTAGGTGCGAAAATACCTTTACTATGTGTCTTTCCAGATATGATTTCTTCATCCTATTCTGGTGATTCACGCTTGAATTCGCCACCCAATGGATAGAATTGGTAACAATAATCGACGGAAAACACAAAAACTACAAACATCTCAGACCTAAAAAGATGTAACAGTAGTAAAGAGAGGGAAAAATAAGAGGTGTGTTTGGGAGAAGCAGATCTGAACAAATGGTGGAGAAAGAAGTTGAAGGGAAGGCTGTTGAGGAAGTCTAACAGGAAGACTCAAACAAGGAGATGAAAATGAAGGTGGCGAGGAAATTGACATGGGGTGAAGTGGAGAAATGGGAAGCAAAAAGCAGAGGACGTGGAGCTTAATCCTTACTGAAGGAAAGAAAGAGGTAAAGTATTATAAACCTATTGAAAATGAGGGTATGATAATGGGGGAGATAACTGGAGATAAGGTGCAACAGAGTATGAAGCAATGGGATACGACTGTGATGTGTAGAGTAATGGGAAGTAACCCACCTTACAGAGTGATGGAAGGTTTGTTTTACAGGATCTGCGGTAAAAAATCAGTAAATTGTAGTTGTTAAATGCAGGGGTGTTTATGGTGAAATTTCAGAACAAACCAGAGAGAGATGATGTACTAGAGAAGGGGATCATATTTTTTTAATGGGAAATCAGTGATAATTAAAGCCTGGGATCAAAAGGAAGAAGTTAGGGAGCCAGAAACAACACTTGTCTGCATTCAATTATCAGGACTGCCATTAGCATATTGGGATCCGAAGATAATTAACAAAATAGTTAGTCCACCGGGGAAGCCATTGAGTCTAGATAGACTGACAATGGAGAAGCAGACACTGTCTTTTGCCAGGATTCAACTGGAGGTGAAGATTAGTGAAGAACTGCCTGACAAGCTCTTATACTTGAATGAGAAAAAGGTGATAATGAGCGAGGAGGTGAAAATTGAATGGAAGCCTATAAAATGTAATAAATGTGATATGTTTGGGCATAATGAGATTGAATGCAGAAAGAAAGGAAAGGAGGAAGATAGACAGCAAAACGCTAAAAAGATATACTATCCCAGTTAGGAAAAAGGTGGTGAACATGCAGAAGGAGAAATCTATAATGATAACAGGTGAAAATTAAAACAATCACTGAAATGCAAAGGGTAGGAGAGAAGTACAATGAAAAAAGAAGTGAAAGTAACAAATGAAGATGGTTTTTAGAAAGTGATAAGAGCTGGAAGAACAATTATGATGGAGGATAAGGAGGAAGCTTAGAGCTCAAGTAAAAATTATTCACTGCTTTTTAACCCACCTGATGAATGATAAAATAGCATGCTAGACATTAAAGGTTTGATATAAGTGTGGGAAACACAGAAAAATTTGGAAATTTTATGGGATGAACAACATAGGGCCGGAGTTTGCTTGAAACTAAAGTCAAAGAAGAAAATTTAAAAAAAAAAAAGTGTGGAAAAATATTGAACTTGGCTGGGAATTGGAAACGAGTGGAGGTTTAGTTTAAGGAGGAAGGATATGGTTAGGGTCGAGGAAGAATTTATTTGATTTGAATATATTCCATCTGGGAGAACAATGGGCTGATACTGAAGTGGTGGTTAAAAGAAGAAATATGAAAATATATACTAATACTATGAAAGGAGAAAACCTATGTGGGAATTTTTTAAAAATATTAGACCCAGAGATGATAGACCTTGGATCATTCTGGGATATTTTAACTCTCCATTGTGGGTAGAAGTCATATCATTTCCCACTGATTATGAATTGGCATGAGAAGAAAAGAAGAACAGGAAGGAATTTCATATATTTTAATGTGTGGGAGAATTTAGAAATGTTTCAAACAACAGTAAAATGTGTTTGGAATCAGAAAGAAGTGGAAAAAAATGGAAGATTTAGCAAAAGTTTTGAAAAAATTGGAGAAACCATTGGAGGCTTTAAACATAATGAATTTCTCTAACATTGAGCAGAGAGTCATTAAAGCTAAGGAGGAATGGGTTAAGGCTCAGGAAAGGCTGAATGAGGAACCTACAAGTGCATGGAAACATAATGAAGAAGATAAAGCTAGGAAGAAGCTGGAGGTACTGAAGAATAAGAGTTCAATTTTTTGATCAAAAAGCTAAAATACAGTGGCTCATGGAGGGAGATAGGCTAACAAAAATATTTTATTCTGCATTGAGGACAAAATAGTACAGAAACTATATTGTGAAGGTTGATGGAAGGATTATCTCTGAACAGGATAAGATTGAAGAGCACCTGGAAACTCATTTTTAGAAGTATTTGGGGATAAAAAAGAGCACATTAAAATTGGATTCTAAACTAGCTAGCTATGGTGGAGTAGTAAGAATTAATTAGCAAGCAGATTTGATCAAAGGAGATTCAAAAACCAAGGTGGGGGGATACATGCTATTAAGAGCCCATGGAAGGATGGATATACCAATCAATTTTTCTAGAATACATGGGAGATAACTATAGAAAGGGTGACAAAAGTAGTTCAAAAATTCTTGGGGGGGGGGGAGATTCCTGATATACTTAATGAAGCTGTGATATCACTTATACCAAAGGTACCTAATCCTCAGGTAGCCTATGAATTCAGACCAATTGCATGTTGTTCAATTGTGTACAAAGTGATAGCTAAGATCCTATGTGATAGATTGAGTGATCAACTGCTCACTCAGGAGTTACTATAGTACACAAAGTGCTTTTATTAAGGGGAAACATATAGCACACAATATACTGCTCACTCAGGAGTTACTACATAAATATAATGTGGAGAGTATGCAACAAAGTTGTATGGAAAAAGTTGACATTAGTAAAGTATTTGAGTGTGCTAGTCGGGATTTTTTCATTAAACTGGCTACAACTTTTGAATTTCCTAGTATCATGATTGATTGGATTAAAAGGAATACCATGAGTTCTTCTTTTTGCCTAGCTATAATTGGGAAGTTCACAGATCTTTTGAGGGGAGGAGAGGGGGTAGAACAGGGAGACCCCTTTCCCCATTATTATTTGTTATCAACATGGAATATCTGACCAGGTTAATGGAGATAGAATACAGAAGAAGAGATATCGAATATTACCAAAGATGCTAAAAGTAGGTATACACACCTAACTTTTTGCAGATGACCTGCTAATATTTTGTGTTGCCACTCAGATGTTCATTGAATGAGTTAAAAGAAGTTTAGAAAACTTCATGGAAGTGTCAGGCTTAACTATAAGTGGGCAGAAATCTAGTATCTATTTTTCTAAAATGGATGAGGAAAAAAAGTGTTGTTGGCTGGTATAGTGGAGGTGATGAAAGGGTATCTACCAATTCAGTGTTTTGGACTTCCATTGTTTTAGGCCAAATGGAACAAGGAGGACTGTGCGCAGATGATAGAGAAGATAAGGGGAAAATTGAAGTGTTAGAATACTGGCAGTTTATCTTATACAAGAAGGACATCTCATAAATACTGTACTTCTGAGAATAGAAGGTTATTGACAAGCATTCTAGAAAGAGTTAATGAAAGAATAATGAAGATGTGCAGGAGCTTCTTATGGGAAGGGAAGAAGGAAAGAGAAGATTCACACCTATAGCTTAGAGCACTATGAGTAGAAGGAAAAATCTAAGAGGAATGTGAGACCCCTCGGTGTGGAACAAGGCTGCAATCTATAAACATCTTTGGGATCTTAACTCAAAGAAAGATGTACTATGGGTGAGATGGATACATGCTTATTATATGAAGAAGATATATTTGAAGGATTGTAATTACAAAGATGGAAATAGTGGAGCATGGAAGATCTTATGCAGGTTAAAATAAAAGTATTTCTAAGTTCTTAAAGAGTGCACAAATACAAAAGGAAAGATGATGATGAGGAAGGTTTATGATATGATGAAGGGGCTAGTACGGAAGGATAAGTATGCAAGATTAATATGGAATAAGAAAATTCTTCTCAAACACAGAATGTTTCTGTGGATGCTATTGAAAAGCTGTCTTCCCACTGTGGACAAATTGCAGGAGCTCGGGATACTTGGAACATAGCCTTATTGCTATCTGTGTGATCAAAGGGAGGAAACAAAAAATCATATATTCACTAAATGCAGGTATATAAGGAAGATATTGCAGCAACTATGTTTAGCAGAAGTTGCAAACTTGAGAACCTTGAAAAAAAAGCTATTGATGGCAGTCAGGACATGAAAAATTATAAAGATGATGAAGTGCACTACTGCGTTGTATAAGGTGTGGATTGAAAGAAATGACAGATTATTTTAAAAAGAGAAACTGAATGAAGAAACATTAGCATCGCAAATAGAATCTAAGTGCAAATGAAGAAAATAGATGAGGTGGCAGGAGAAATTAGAAGAATGAGTAGCAAAGGAGTTCTAGTTTATTTCTTTGTTCTTTATAAAATGAACTTGTAAAGGCTAAGAGTGATGGCCTAAAACTTCAAAGTTTTGATCTTAATATACATACTCATTTACACACAAACAAGAAAAGATTGTGAATCAATTTTTCCAATTTGAATCGTATAAAAGTATACTATAGAAGTATTTGAAATTTAATTAGACTTATTCATAGTATATAAAACCCACAATTGTTGGGGCAATGAGTACTGATATTTTATATGTGAGTACAAAGGGTTACAAGGTCAAATTACACATGGAATTAAATATTACAAATCATTCAGGAAAATAATTTTTTCCTTATCCTTCTTCTATTCCTTTTTTACTTCTATTATCCCTCAAGCAAACTGTAGGGTTACTAGCAATGTAGAGCTTGGAATGCAAGAACTCAAACTGAGGACGAGCTGGACTCTTTGCAAAGATGTCCGCAAGCTGAAGCTAAGAAGAAACATATAAAATATTGAGTCTTCTAGAAGCCACCATCTAGGGAACATTATATTAATTAATATAAATGTGCCCGTCTATCTTATGTGAATGAGTCTTCTAGAAGCAACCGTCTAGGGCACATTATATTAATTAATATAAATGTGCCCGTCTATCTTATGTGAAACAAGATTCTAAGCAAGAAAGTGGGAAAGGTAACGTCACGTGGTGTATATTAATTATTATATTTCAATTTTTGTCTAATTTGGAAAACAAAAACTTTCCATGTTGGAACATACAGAAAGTTGGAGCTTAGAAGGGTTTAACCGTATGAAGAATATTTTGTAAAAATTGATTTATGGTAGATTGAAGATTTTAAAATATTAGCTTATGCATGTGATTGAAGAATATTGGATTTATGAAAATTACCTTTCTTTAAGAAATTGGATTTATGGAATATTTGTTTGTTTAAAGGGATATGATAAGATAAGGAAAATCCCTTTATTCAAGGGATTATGATATGCTTCAGAAGTAGATATAGAATCGGAATATTTTGGAGATAAGGTTGGAGATTTATGATCCACTCATGGACCATAAATAGAGGATATCATGGTTGTGCTACTCACGAACTTAATAGCAAAAACTGCATTAAGGTTTTCTATGTTTTCGAGAGAGCCAGTTATGATATGTTCCAACATAATGTAACCGTTTTTCAAGATCAGAATCGGATACTTTAATTCCTCAGGAGGAGAAGATCCGGCATCGACAAGTTTCAAGGTCAGGGGGATCTGATCAAGGCGGATCGATAGCAAGGGGAGCTTACAAAATCAACGTGTTATAATTAGATAAGTAAAATTGTATGGTGTACTTTATACTCTATCTTTCTGATTAGTGGATCCATTCTGAACATGGCTAGGCCTTGCAGATGTAAGTGAATTTCATCGAACTGTGTAACCAATTCTTGTGTGTTCATGCTTTAATATATTGCATACTTGGTTAGATAGGTTATGTTGGAACATGTTAGTAATATTTTAATTAATTAGGTAAAACCAAATTTAAATTGGTATCAAAGCTATGTCACTTATTTTTAAAAGAAAGCGTGATCCGGTATTATCAATGGTTACCATAGAAAGAGCTTATGTGTCTCAGCCACCACGGCTGGAAGGAACAAACTTCAACTACTAGAAGGCATGAATGAGAGTTTTCATAAACTCATTGGATGAACTGGCTTGGTACTGTGTTGAAGTGGAATGGAATCCACCAACGGAAAGCATCATGGAAGGAAATCCATTTCAAAAGAAGGAGAATCTAGTTCAAAAGAAGGTGAATTAAGTTCGAAGAGAATAAATCTTAAACCTAAGCCATCATGATCTCCTAATGAACTGAAGGCTTCAATGGCAAACCCCAGAGCATTAAATGCTATCTTCGCAGCAGTGGAAGAAAATCATTTTAAACTTATCTCTACATATCATCAGGCAAAGAAAACATGGGATATTTTGCTAATTGTACATGAAGAAACACGTCGAGTACATGAATCTAAACTACAAATGTTGGCCTCAAAGTTTGAAGGGTAAAAATTGGAGGAGGATGATACTATTGCTATATTTAATGGGAAACTGAGATATATCACTAATATGGGGAATCAACTTGGAAAAATCTACAAAGAATCCAAACTGGTGAAAAATACTTTGAGATCACTTCCTCAAATATTTTCTATTAAATTTGCAGCAATAGAAGAAGAAAGAGATATGACTATCATAACTCTAGATGAACTAATGGGATCACTACAAACCTATAAGATGGAGTTGGAACACCTCACAAAGAAGTGCATTTCAAGACATCTTCGTCAAGGATCAACTCATGAAGTTGATAGTGATGATGGTATTGAAGAACTTGCATTTATCACTAAGAATTTTTCAAGAATGCTGAAGACAGTGGTGAATAAAAAATCTTAAGAAAAATTCAGCGGTAATAGACCTCGAGCTTAATACCTTGGTAATAATCATGGAACTCAAATGGAACAACCCAGTCAGCAGTTCTAATGAAATAAAAGTGGTGAAATAAAGAATCCAGGAAGGATTCAATGTAGAGAATGTAAAGGATACACACATCCTGGCTGAATGTACTAATACTTGTAAGAAGCTAGGAAAGTCATATGTAACCTCATGGAGTGAAGATGAACAAGAGAAAAAAGTTAAAGAGAAACTTAACAATAATTATGTAGAATTTAGATAAAAAGTTCACGGTGTATCATAAACGGATGATACATGTTCCAACATAGCACATACATGCAAGATTGTATGTTCCAACACAGAAAAGTCAGGTTCTGACTACTTCTCTAGTGATGAAAAGGCCAAGTTGTAAGTGAGAATGTATCTACAATGCATATGAAAACATGTATTAGATGTTGTTGAAGGTTGTCGACTCAAATAAAGTTATGAAAATAGAGAAAAATTAACTTGGTGAGAAGAAGAAGGAGTTTTTAGTTCTAGTTATAGAACTCAAAGGAGATATTGAATGGTTGAAGCTAAATTTGAGTTCAACTGAGAGAGTAGAAATGACTGGGGCAGAAATTAACAAGTTGGACACTGGAAAGGCTAAATTAGATGATATACTCACTATGGCAAACCATCGATCGGAACTATATATTAAAATCATAGGTTCAAAACATGAAGAGAAAAGTGATCAAGAAATGGGAACGTGAACCTCTTATTTGTAGCTGCTGCACCTATCAAAGTCATACAAAATATCATTGTTTTAAACTACTCAGAGGTATCATGAATGGGCGAAAACTTTCTGCATGTTCCAACATAGATGATTTCTAACGATCTATAGTCAGAAAGGTATCAGTTCCTAAACACACTAATTCTTTCCTTGTTTCTCACACTTCTCTTATTACACACTCTAGAGACTCGTGGTACTGCCATTAGTGGATGTTCTCGACGTATGACTTGAAATCAAGAGTAGCTGACAAAAATCAAACCATACGATGGTGGATTTGTTACTTTTGGTTATGGAAAGAAGAGTCGAGTGGTTGGAAAGGGTGAACTGTAGATTGAGAGGTTTCCTATCTTTACAAATGTTCTTGTTGAAGATTTGAAGGCTAATTTGTTGAGTATCAATCAATTGTGTGATGAAAATATGATTGTGGAGTTTCATAAAGACTATTGCATAATGAAACATGGTAAAGATAAATAACTCTTTGGGATTCGGTCTTAAGACAGCTGTTACCTGCTGGAACAAGAAGTGAAGTGTCTAATTTCGAAACAAGATGAAGGAACAATGTGGCATAGGAAGCTTGTCCATATCAACTACAAAACCCTTGTGAATATTGCCAACTTGATGGCAGTACGAGGTATGCCGACACTCACTGGAAAAAAGAAAATTGTATGTAGACCATTTCAACAAGTTAAACAAATTCAGTTCAGTATATTACCGCCTCGTGAACATTTGAACTACTATACCTATATTTGATGGGTCCAGTCAATACACCTTCCGTGATGGCAAGAAGTATATCTTGTATGTGTTGACGAATTCTCCATACACACTTGGGTGACATTTCATAAAGAAAAATCTAATGTTGTGGAACTTTTCAGAAGTTTGGTGATCACATTATAGACGGAAAAAGGAAGCCTAGTTGGAAAGATTATCAGAACTCGTAGTGATCATGGCGGGAAATTCGAGAACTCTCAGTTTAGTGGTTTTTGTGATGAACTTGGTAATCAGCACGAATTCTCATCACCAATCCTCAGCAGAATGACATTGTGAAAAGAAATACTCCCTCCGTCCCAGTACAAGCTGCACACTTTTTGGTCAACTTTTGCAGGCCATGTTTGACCATTAATAACTTTAATTACGAATATTAATGGTACATTAAAATTTAATATTTAGAAACTACGTCGACATAGGAGTCTAACAATATCTCACATGATGATATCAGAGTCTATATACTAATTGAAATTTATGATCAAACATGATCTGAGAAAGTTGACCAAAAAGTGTGCAGGTTGAACTGAGACAGGGGAGTACGTGATACAAATCATGCCACTCGTTCATTACATTATTCTTAAATTGTACTCGTAATGTAACATGAATATGTACACCGTGTCTTCATCAACTGCTTCTTTCTTAGTACATTTCCATGCATTTTCTTTCTTCCGGGCCACGTGAATGTCCGTATCTGATTCATCCCGCAGATGCTTTAAATGACGGCTAATACAACTGATGCGCGGCAGTTTAATAGTAACCGCCGTCCAAAAACCATAAAACGACGCCGGTGGTAAATTAAGCGACATCGAGATTGACTTTCCGATATTGGAAGGTAGGTTTGATCAATTCTGGTACTCCCTCCGTTCCAATTCAATCTGCACACTTTTTGGTCAACTTTCTCAGTCCATGTTTGACCATTTCTAGACGGGCATGATACAGAAACAATTCTGGATGCACAACTGGTTTGATTTCTGTGGAATTGTCCAAGATCCAATAGGTACAAATATAGGAAAACTTGGTAATCCACTATTTCCATACAAATCATTCAAAGTATGATCATCGAATAAAAATATATAAATGTGTTGGAAAAAACAATGCTGAAACAAACAAGTCAACTTATAAATTCAAATCCAAACATTATTTGTCATTAATTATTCAAGACATGAGGAGGCCAGGCGTAGAAGGAGTGCGATCGCTTAGCAGTCAAAGAACGGATACGCTCATCTTTCTCATTTGCTATCAGTTCCTTCCAGAAGAGACGAATATCCCTCTGGAACTCGATCACTTTCTTCACTCTGGCCTTCATTTCTCATACACCCTCATTAATGCGCTCACCATGTATCGTTTATTAGACACGAAAAAAATAATAGGTTGCACTCAATTAGTTTATCATGGATAATATAATGAAGTTTTTTTAAAGCTAAAAATCTGGCTCGATGTTACGTAGCCTTTTTATTATTATTGTGCATCTTTGTTTCCGCACCATTTTCCCTTGTTTGAGTACCCACTTATCGTTCTCAAAATACTTCCGGCCATACAAGTTGCACAACATCTCCTAGCTCTTTAACGCAATGGTCTCGTCACGATACTTTTAGTATCCTAATAATGAGACTTACATGTTTTCAGAAAGTTCTTCGCACACTTATTGGAGTTCACCACTGATACGACCATGTGTTGTAATATATTGTAACCTGAATTGACTTTTGTCCCTTGGATAACGTAGTAGAATAACATGATGGTTGTGACAGTTGGTTCTAAGATGTGGCCTCCCTTTGGTACAATACTCCTTGCAACCATCTCGTACATGGTGTTTTCTTCAATCGTCATGAAGTTTAACTTATAAGACTCGACCTTTCTCCCCCTTGACCAGAATACAGGGACAAGATCCAACAACGATGGGTTAATATGGTCCGACCGCTAATTGACGTGGTATATATTGATGGGGGCATCCAAATTTGCATAGAATCGACAAACTTTATCAAAACATGTTGGATTGGTCATACCAATAATTCCTTGTTACATTGTTGTTCGAATTTACAACTCACACCAAACAAGTCTAACCTAACTATGTCATTTTGTTGAACACTGTAAAATTCCAATATCTTAATATAATTAACGAAATTGGTGTACTAGCCTCGCATTTTTCGGTGAAAAACAATGAGCAGTCAAACCAATCTTTATTCCTTCTTTGCACTGTTTGCTTCGTCCTCCCAGAAGTTGTGGCCACTTCCGTTGACTGTGAAGCCATTTGGTTATGATGGGTAAATGGTTTGGTTATAATATTTATGTTTGGTAAATAACTAGTCATCCCTGAGTTTATGTAAATTGCACAAAATTTCAATATCGAAACCCTACCCAATATCAATATTCCTAATTTCCTGCTTATGTTCTGATTTTAAAACAGTCGGCACAATTGTCAGAATTAGACCCATTATAATTTTCGCCATTCTCCATTTTTTTAATCAAATCCATTCACCATTTAAGATTCAAACACCTCCGTTTTAGATTCGGACAAGTGACAACTATTTTATTTTATTTTTTTGAGGAAAAGTGACAACTATTTAGCCCTAATCACATGTCAAATTTACCTACTACTTTGTAAGTTTGTGGTAACTAGTAGAAGGACTTTTTCATGAATTGACAAATAAATGAATATCCATTCATGGATGAGATCCGGTGCTTTTTGCAACTTTTCATGTAGTACTTTTATTGTTCTTTTCAGATAAACAAATTTCAGCCTATCTTCTTTCCTCTTTTAATTTTCTTATTATTTTATGCAATCAAGACTAATCCATCCAACTCGCCATGACAATTCTTTTTGACTCACTGTTTTATAGAAAATAAATATAAAAATTTAAATATTTAATACATATACTCCCTCTTTGGTCTAGAATAATTGACACTCTTCAAATTGGCACACTTTTTTTAAAAAAATAAAATGAGTGGAGGAAATTGTATATGGAGAGTAAAAAGTAAATTGAGTGAATGAAATTAATCTTAATTTTTCCAAAAAGGGAAGGAGCCAATATTTAAAAAAAAATATCCCAAAAAGAAAAGGGTGCCAATATTAAAAAAAGTTGAGGGAGTATATATATATATATATTTAGTATAATATAAAAATTATTGAAATGAAATAGGATATTATGATAATTTAACAATATATCATAATAGGTTCTGTCGAGGAGCTCCCGACGGTCGACGGAAGACAAGTTCTGGATGGAGGAGCTATTCGACAGACGACAGAGCGTTCGAGAGACAACGCGATGGTGGCGCCATCGAGGGACTAGGGTTCTACGGCAACATGGCCATCGATGGACTAGGTTGGTGGCGGGAGGGAAAAAGGAGAAATCGATTGGTGGCGGGGAGGGCGAAAGGAGAAACCCTGATTAGAGCAGAGGTGTCGGGCTATGGCGTGTGGTGGTTGTGACATGTGGTGATGCTGGCTGTAATAAGTGGTGTTGGTGGTGGTGGTTGTGATGTTGGTGGTGGCTGGGATGTGTGGTGGTGATGGTTGTGATGGGTGGTGGTGGTGGTGACAGATGGGGCTGGTGGTAGTGGTTGGGGCTGGTGGGACTGAGGCGGGTGGTGGTTGTCCTAGAGCGGGTGGGGTGACTTGAACGGGTGGTGGTGGTGGCTGGGGAGAGCGTTGTCTGGTGTTTGGGAAGGTTTTCGGCGGCGGCGGTAGTGGTTTCCAGTGGCGGCGGCGATTTCTGGTGGTGGTTCCTGGTGGCGCAAGGTGGCGACATCATTAGGCTTTTTGAAGAAGAAAGATAGGTTTAGGAAGTGGGGTATTTTTGTCATTTAATTTTTTATCTTGCATGAATTCGATTGGTCAATACCGGAATTAGTTAATTTGGTTATATCGGCACAAATTTTTCTAAAGTTAGGGTTAAATTGACACATACAATAATTAGTTAGGGTTAATTTGGCACTTTCAGATATTTGAGCGTTATATTGATACTTTCATTATAAAGTTAGGGTTATAAATGTATTTATCCCTATCATTTAATATATGAGATTCTAAACGAGTACGTCTCTTGAAAGACGGTCTTTTCATAAGTTATGGAAAAATCAAGGTTTAAAATGCAAATTATAAAAAATTAAGACAAAAAAATAGATTGCATTAATCGGGTCATAAACTTATAACTGTTGCACGTTGCATAATAAATTTTTATCTAAAAGCTTTTATTTTTCTATAATTATAGTTCAACCCCATCTTTTCCATATTCTTATGAGAAGACACACGAGACTTTACCTTAAACATATGCTATTAACTTGTTTAAATGGACGAAATTACTGCCAACTCTTTTAATTCATTTTCAATTTTATCCTTTTCCTTGTCCAAAATTTAAAAACAGTTAGGGCATTTGTCGCATCTCTCCACTTCTCCACCAAAAAAATTAATTTTTATTCAATCTTGTTTTCCCATCTTTCCACTATGGAGGGATGGAAAAAAATCTTTTATTTTAATTTATATTTTTCATCAAATAAGTGTGAGATTTATTTCTGCTTAATTTTGTTTTTCGAACTGATCAATTAAATTATTGTGTTCACAATGATAACTTGATTTAGTTATTCGTGTCGATATTTTTTTCTCGATCTGTTTGTACAGATCATGTGTTCGTAATTTTATTTGTATTTTTCACATCTGTATTTTATTTGTATTTTTCAGATCATGTGTTCCATTAATTTAAAATTTTCACATCTGTATTTTTCAAGGTGCTTACAGTTTGGATAACAAAAATAGATCGTGGTTGGATCAAATAGTGTTACAGTTGTAGAAGATCCCTATTTTGTGTAGTGATACTGATGCGTGATATGTTTCTCTCTGTCAAGTTGTCATGATTTTCACCGCAAACGAGTTAATATCCCTAAGGGCAATGTTACAGTTTAACTGGATCTCTAATCTGTAATTCTACAAAAGATCTATTAGTCCGGTTGGCATATTATTTAGATATCCTTGCAATATGTTTACTATTGCTAGATGCTAGTTAGATTGGAAGCCAATTTCACGCATTGTAATTGTTGTTGGGCATTTTTTCCAACATATTTTTAATGATTGATTTCTAAAAATTAAAAAATAATTGTATTTTCTGTCGCAACTAAACCTATACAACACTCTTAATTTAAGTAAAATCAAATAAATACTATAAAATTTTGTTGATATATAAATTTTTTTGTCACATAGTATAATATTAAATTTGTATTGGGACGCTACCTCGAGTTGGTACTTTGTTGGGGGTGTTCAAGTCGAGCTTGTTGGAGGACTACATTTCATCATTCTACACCTTCTTTATGCCATAAATACTGTTATTTAGAATTTTATTTTAAGTGTATTTGTATAATGGAACTATCTCATATCAAGTTGTAAGATCAATTAAATGTGCTCCGTAAGCCTTTGACTAATCCGATTAACAT